>APFE030603384.1:4817-35700 GCA_000404065.3 Pinus taeda
CCCCCCCCCGCTCAGTATTATTTCCAACAATTATGTAATTTTACTAACTTCTGATGACCCAAGTGTCTGGATACATCCTCTCGAATCTAGGAAACACATTTATAATGAGACTCTCTTAGGGATGAAGGAGGAGGGGAATATAGGAAAGAAACATTGTGCTATATAAATACCACTAGAATAGGCCCCCACTTGCTAAATGCATTAGTCTAGGTAATGTGTAAGACATGGAGGCTAAGGTAAAAAGGATTGGAGGAGGAATTATCAACATTAGAAGGTATACTTATTGATTGTATTGTCGTTTTATATGAACGTAAATTTGATTTCCCTCTCAACATTTTCAGGTTTATGACATTATTTTCTTTTTTGGATGTGATTATATTTGTTTTATAATCTAATATTCTTTTTTGGAAAGGAAAAATGTCAACTTTATTTGGTTGTGAATGTGGTCATGTGTTAGGACTAAAGAGTTGGAGCAAGATCTCTGATTAAGAGCAGATCTTCTAGTTGCTACAACAAGTTTATGATCTTCATCAACACACATAGGTTATAAGATATGTTCTTACATTAGCCATTTACATTCCATGTAAATGATTGTTTATTACTAGATATAGGAATTATTTTCATTCATATTTACCTTTGTCTAGTAGATATTGAGGTGAGATATGTGGGACAATAGTTGCTTTGTTTTGATAATAAATAAAAACACACTCCTACTCCATCGTCTACTTTTTCTTCCACCATAGGAGGCCTCTTGGGTCAGTGAGAGTGATCATTTACAAGTTAAACTAGCTTGAGACCCAACTCTCTATAGCTTGACCTCATTAGGCACATGCACTAGAAAACAACAAGGAGAAAATTGTTATGATACCACTAATATGGTGTGTATAACGAATGAAATAAAAGGTAAGAAAAGAAATGGAGTAAACACAGAAATAAATATAGAAAATATAATATTAATATAGTAAAAACCCTACCTTTTATTAATATATAAAACAACGGAACAACAAAAAATAGCTAGAATGTCATAGCTTTATCTTTGAAGAGAGAGATTGTGGTTACAGTCATTGATAAAAATATATTACTAAGAGCTAAAATAGTGGAACTTCAATAGAATTAAAGAAATTTAAAAGTCCAAAAAACTAACCCTATAAGATGAAGTTCTAAAAATTTTGTGGGCTTTTAGGTGGTTGGTAGATTCAATAACTTCCATGGGGCATGACTTTACATACAACCTCTATTTGGGGTGCATGGTAGCTCATTGAAAAGAACTATGATTTGTTTTTATAGGGATAGGGTATCCCATGGAAAACCATGGCCCGAAAATTACCAAGAAACACCATTTTCAGCCTCAAAAGGACCTCAAAAGTTTGGGACTTGAAAGCCATAGAAAAAATAAGAAAATAGAGAATTGTTGAGTCAGTTGAAGCGGTGGCTAGCTAATCAAATATATACCTAGATCAATCTCCTTCATTTTTTACATATAGTTTCTTTATTTTATATGGTATATTAGGGCTTATAAGGTGTGGATATACTTTTAAGGTGGAGTTTTTATAATTTTACCCTCTATTTATTTGTATATAGAACATAATTTCTATATTTGGAAATATTCACACCTTTGTTGTATATTTCCACTAATAGATTGGTAACTCCATAGGGGATCAAAACCATATATTGATAATTGGTTGTGAGAGTGTATTCAATCACCCTTATCCCCTCTAAGTTTTGATTTTTTGGGTATACTTTCCTTGCCATTTCTTTCTATATTGCGTTTGTAAGAGATAGCGGATTGAAAATCATGAGAACTACCCTAAAAGCTAGATCTAAAACTTTGGTGGATCCCATGTCCAAACAAAAAATTAGGGGTATCAATGCAACTTCCAATGCATTTTCTATGGGTAGTGTATGTACAAGAAACACAAGAACAAGGGTAAGTTTATGCACTTTTTATAAAACTAAACTTTTTTAGTTTTCAAGGTTTTATCTTGTCTTCCTAAGTGTTTTTAGGGTCCACTTGCACACTTTAGGAAATTTACACTATAAATGGAGTTTTTTTTTATTTAATATTAGTATAGGTTTGACAAATAAACTCCCTAGGTTCTCTATTATCTTTTAGTTTTTTATTTCTTTCATACTACGCTTTTATATTTCTATTGAAATAGGTTATAAGAAAAATCCTCACCTTTGTAGTTAGCCTTTGGAGAAATAAAATCATATTGTCTCGCCATCATATTTTTCCTAGTTTTAGACTTTTGTCAGAAGTGCTAAAGGGAAGAGCCTTAAAAGTATTATTGATTGAGGCCATCATGGGATGCTAGTAGAAGTGTGTGAGGATAGTTCCCGGTCTTGTGTCAACCTCGTTAAAAAAGGAAACAAGGAGTCATGAGCATAGTTCCTTGTCTTGTGTCATGCTTGTTAAAAAATGAATCAAGGGGAGCAAGGATAGTTTCTTCCTATATCAACCTCGTTAAAAAATGAAACATATGTCTGAGGATAGTTCTTTTACTGTGTCAACCTCATCAAAAAATGAAGCACCACCTATTTCCAAGTCGAGTCTTTGATTAAGATCTCGTAAAATCCCGGTCGAGTCTTTCCCAAGATATCATAAGTGAACCTTCATTCCATCCACCTAGTTAATTGAAATGAAGCTTGGGGGGCATGTACCTCGAATTGACTCATTATGCTGGGGGCATGAAAACTTATAGAAAGCATAGTTTTTCATTTCAAGCTTGCCTAAACATGAAACCAAATCCAAGTAGAGTTCTCCATGGTTCAAGCTTGTGTAAAAATGAACCCATGCCCAATTTACATCTCATGATTGCCATTTTTATCAGCTAATTTCTACTAGATGAGCCTTGGTTGTTTCATTCCATCACCACCATCTCATTGGTTGACCATATGCTTTCACTTGATTGTTTTTCCTTTCCTGAGGGAGTGCAGTGATGAGTGGTTTTATTAGCCAGGCTCTTGACCATTACATGTTTTGAGCAATTCCTCCATTGGCGAAACTAGTTTATACCCTTTATACTACTCCTTCCTCCAGGTCGAGTCATGTTTTAGCTATTTTCTTGACTCGTAAAACTCATATGAAAATATTGTCAAGTGTTTTTCCCTTTTGACTCGTAAAAGAGAATAAAATGGGGGGTCTGCTTTCAAGCTCTTTCCCGACCCTTTAAAAGTGAAAATATAGCAAAGACCTTATTGTTTGGAACTCATTAACAGATGCAAAATATCATGTGCCCAGTATAAGTTTACCCCTTTTTTGGGTTGGGATGCACTATTTACGAAAAAGGTACTCCTTGACTGAAATGGTCAAGCGGTTCTCTCAAGTATCAATTTATACCTTTTCAGGCTCAACAAACACAAATGTATGAAAAGTGACCATGTGGATTTTTATTTTCTGTGTCTTTTCCAAACTCTCTAAACATGAAAAAGATATTGAGTTACGCCTTTGTTGAACTCGTTAAAATATTAAACAACATCGCATTCATCACCATGATGAGTATGAGCTTCTCCTTCCTAGGGCTCATTAAACTTACTAGGTTAGATTCATCCAAAGGATGAACCTATAGTGCAAGCATATGCTATCCCCTTCAAGCTTGCGATTAAAAATAATTGGAGTACCTGCCAAAAATGGTGGGGGGAAATTTGGAAATCTATCAGTTGTGTTGGCAGCTCACACTTGAACATAACACTTTCTACTGCATGTCGAGTTTGGATATCCTCCTTTATATTGTTGACCTTCCTGGGTTGGGCTGTTCATTTTACCTTCCATTTGATCTCTACCACATCATCATGACCACTGAACCTATGGATCCAAAAGCTGATAAACTTCTAGTTTTGTCGCCGATATGTTCAAGAGTTGTCCTTCTGAAGTTACACTTACCTTTGATCCTCTGTATCGCCCAAAATCATTTTGCATCCTTTCATCTCGTGTCGATGATGTGGGAAACATTATGGCCCTCCTTCGAGATGGTAATTTCCCATAAACTTCAGCTCATTATCTGGAAGGTTGACCGAGAGACTCCCTTCCAGTACCTTAGAGCTTGTATGCCCTAATGGAAAGTTCTTCGCACTCGATGAAAAGTTCACATCATTGGCTTTCGATTGAGTGATTTCATGGGTGTTCGAATTCAATTCCTCTATTCACATTCTATGGATTATGTTGATAGTACCTTGAGGACCATTGTCATTATTGGTGGTTTCTCTCGTGCTTGTTAACAGTTTACATCATTGACTAGTAATCAAGCGACTTTTTAGCATGTTCGACGTCAACACATGTATTCACATGTTAGAATTTGTACTTTTATTGGGTCGTGTTGGAGTGAAGACCCTAGGCTCATATCACAAAAGTCTAGGTTGCGAAGTGATGTGACATGGTTACATTGATATACATGTCTCTTTCAGATGGATGGTTGTGACCATACTATGGTTTCATTATGATCCTCTTTGATGGATGGCTACACCCATACCTGGATCGAGTTACATGATCATTCTCTGGATGGCTACATCCATGCCCTGATTCAGGTATCATTTGATAAAGTTCTTAGTTATGTATATGTATATGTACTTTCTTGCAGGTTTTCCAACAACAGAATATGGTTCCCCACACTGATTCATAAAGCATTTCATCCCTCACTCTAGTTCAGCCTTCACGTTTTAGGGGACATTTGTTACAAAACATTTTGTGACTATTCCTGTACTCCCCTTTCCTTGATCCTAGAGGACCTCTATAGTGAACTCTACATGCTTTCCCTTTATGAAGAAACCCCCATTGTGTCCCTCTTCATGAGCAGATCAATTCCCTTTTGCACCATTTCCCTTCAAACTTCTGTTTTTCCCAATTTACAAGATTGACGCTAATGGCCCTTATCTTCCTCTTACCAATAAGTATGGATTAACACTATCCCTAGTGCTGATCAGAACAACTGAGCTGTGTTCCAGTTGCACCGGTCCTGTGATGGAATTTTTTTAAAATTAAGATCCCAAGCTTCCAACTATAGAAGCTTTGTAACGGAAGTCTGGTAAATGGTTTAGCCGGATGGGGTCGAGGATGTTAGTTTGGGCTCCTTTCCCCTATAATTGTGGAACTATCTGAAGAGATAAGACCTTCTCTCATGAGAAGAGGATCCATCTCCCATCCATTCATCCTATATAAACCTCCCTTCTTCCCAAGCACAAGCTAGTGTTAATGTTGGTGTGCTAATGCTATATTGGTTTGGAGTAAACAAAAAGCTATTCATAGTTGTAGTTCTCTAGTTGTGTGAGGGAGAAGCGTGATTTGGTTTGGAGTGAAGCCTGTTATCATGAAATCTAGTGTCCATTCAGAGTTGCTAGTCCCACTAAGCCAGGTAGCTATCTTAGAAACAAACAAACTAAAGTTACTTTTGTTTTCCTTTATGAGAAGTAGAGAGTACCAACCTCAGTCTTTCACTTGGCTCCTTACTTGTTTCCTCTCCCCTTTGACAAATCTTTACCACTCCTTCTTTGCTTACCCCGTTTCAAAGAGCACCTGTAAAGTCGAAGCAACATAATACCTTCAAATTATAGAGATCTACAATCATAAAAAATATAGGACCAGATATATATTGACCACACAAATGCATATGTCATCAAACATACAAGAATGTGGAGGAAAACGTCAATAGCTTTATTGATAGAAAGAGTAGAAGAGAGGATTAAAACCAATTGATCTGATCCAGCGTCATCCTCCCAGCATGAAAGCCCTTATTCACCTCATGAAAAGCTTAGATCACCCAAAACTATGATATTCCACCAAGAAACCAACAACACTTCCTTCCAAAATACAAGATTCCAGCCACTGGATCTTTGGGATGAGGGATCCATATATAGATGTTTGCAAGGGGGTGAGTCAGCTTCTAGGATTTTGATTAGTGTCCTCTCTCTGATAGTTCTTGGTTCCACTTGGAGATTCATGATCTCTTACTCATCCCTGGGCGAATTCAGAGAGGCAAGTGTCCCAGGAGAAGTTTCTAGAAGATTCCATGATCATCCACCTTGCAAATTGTCTCTGCCATTTGTCTACTCTCACCCATCACACCCTACATAATGGCTTTTTAGTATGCATTGCACTTTTTGCATGTCGCAGGTGAGATGCATCGCACTCTTAGCACTGAGAATTTTGTATGGTCCAGTTTTGACCGGCTCTGAGCAGTTTTCCATGGAGAACTTCCGGGAGATGATGTAATCAGCTGACCTTGTTCCCTTAGGGTATGAAACAACACTTTTAGGGACTCAGAAGCCCTTGGTTTATGGAAATATATGATTTGGGTTGCAGTGCTCAAATATGTCTATAACAGTTGCCCCATAAAGCATGAGGTCATAAATCTTTTTGATGTCGAGTGAAATGCTTTATCATGGGGATCGAGGTTTTTCGAACTGGAAGGTGATCTGTAATAAGATACAATACAATACATTATCTTCATAATATTTTCATGACCTAGCTGAGGCGGGCGTTCCCATGCTCAGCTTTATAAAAGCATTTTCATGTACATAGGACAGACAACCATCTATGTGGCAGACTGATGATTTTGATAGAGCCATCATCCTTTGATTTGGATGATCATCTATGTAGCAATGATGTACATTTGATGTCTTTATTTTCCTGAATATATCGCAGCCTGGATGGATGAAACTAGATTTGGGGTCTTCAAACTCATTCAATATTCACTCAAAGTACAAGTCGATCCATGTGAAAAGATGTTTTGGAGTCGAACATGGAAAGACATCGCCTGATTACCAGCCAATGATGTAAGCTATTAACAGGCGCGTGAGGAATCACCGATAATGATGATGACCCTCAAGGTATGATAGTACAATTCACGTGGCGTGAAAATGGGACTTGGTTTCTAACACCACACTAAATCTTTTGGTCGAAGGCCTTTGATGTAAACTTGTCGCTGGAAGTGAGAAACTTTCCATTGAGGCATGCAAGCTTCATAGTACTGAAAGGGTTGTTCCTAGGTCGACTTCTTGGATAATCAGCTATCATCGAAAAGAAGTGACCTATCGTAGGAGGGCCTTAATGAATCCCACATCTACGACATGGAACAGAGCGAATGATTTTGTGGAGTGAAAACAATCTGATGATACATGGTTCAGGGTGGTGGTCATGAAAGAATGAAGGGTGAAGGTATTGCAGTGGATGAGACACAAGCTAGGTTGGTGAGTTCTCTGAGCGACTTCTCTTGAACATAGCAGCAACACGGAAATGGATTGGTAGTGTTAACCCAAAAAATGGATGGTACAATGGACCAATGGTAACATGACCGATGAATGGAATAATCCAACCCAACTCAATCATAGTGATGGAGTGAAAGTGTCATGTTCAAGAGCGACTTTCTACCAATAAAGTTTCTTCAAGTTTTCTTCCCAATTTTTCCCCAGTCATTGCTAACCAATACCTCTTTAGTTTTGTCAAGCTTAAGGAGGATAACATATGCTTGTTCTATAATTTTCCCTTCAGGAAAACCCGTCACTATGTTTTAACGAGCCTAGCGACAGTGAAACTCGTTCTTGTATGCATGGACAAGTTTGTCGCTATTGGTTTTAACGAGTTTAACGACAAAGATAACTCAGTCCTTTTTCAATTTTAGAGAGTCTAAAAAGGGACAGAAAGGAAACTCCAACAATCCTTTTTCGTCATATAATCCCTTAAGTCAGAAAAAGTATAAAATAATATGAAAGGGATGAATTTTCAATAGTTTTAACGAGCCGAACAAGAAAAGCGCTCGATGTGTTTGTGTAATGATCCCTCAGGTCCAAAAATATTAAAATCTAGAGGAGGGATAACACTTCCAATAGCTTTAATGAGCTGGAGAGGCCAATTTCTCGGTAATCTTTTCATATTTTACGAGTCAGATGAAAAGAGCTTAAAGGAGACTCATTTTTTGAGGAATGAGGATATTTTCAGGTAGCAGCTACTTCCAGGTAAGATTTGGAATTTTCCAATCACGGCAGTGTTAAGAGGATGGCTAACAGAATCACTCGTCGCAACTATTCCTCAAAAGGGTAAACAATCAAATGGAGGCATATGATCAGCTAAAACAGAGTGGAGGTGATGGTAAGAACACAACCAAGGCTAAAAAGTTGATGATAATGCATTCACATTGGTTATTTACTGGAGGTTGGTTCATTTTTTAATGAGCTTAAACTCTGGTGGAACATATGCTCATTGCTTAGGTTTAATTTTTAATGAGCTTGAACTTTGCGTAAAGTTGCTCATGATAATGGTCATTGATATTCGATTCACCATTAACACTATGTTCTTTTGACAGTCATACTACCTATTCAATTTCTCCATCAAACTGATTAGAAATGAGAACACATGCTTGAAAAATGAGTTAAAACACTAATACCCTACTTGAATTATGTGAAAAGTAATTTAAAAGTAGTTTTTACCCCTAATTTTACCATTTCATTTGAATTTGGGATTGTTGGAGCTTTGGAGGTGTTTTCCCCCTTGATTTTCACTAGCTGATTCCGGGAGATTCTGTGGATGATTTTCGGCACCGTCTAGGCCAGGTAGGAGCTAAACCTGAGCTATTCAGTTGCATTCTTTCCTTTTTGAATTCTGAGCATGTTTCCTTGCTTTCCTAAGCCTCTGGGGTTTGAACAATTCATTCTACCCCCATCGCACCTTGTGTACATCTAAAGGTGCAATGCGTACTATGCTGGCCATTGGCCAGTCAGTATGCATCTCACCCAGTACACAGCTAGGGTGAGATGGGCGCAAGGAGGGAAACTTGTGCACTAGTTTTCATGGAAATTTTGCCATTTGTTTGAAAAATCAGGATCCTGATTCTTCTCTTGTTTGTTTTTTTAGAGATTCATCGGAGAAAAATGGTTGTTACATGGTGAGAACACGAGCATGAAGAAGAGGACATGGTTGCTTTACACGATCCAGGTACGGTAACTACATTGTGGAACTATGGTTTGCTCAAGTTTTTCTGCATATCTAGCATGAGGCAACAAATCAACTTGTCGCAATATTTCCTCAATGCATGGGATCCTACCAACCAAGTGTTCAAGATCATAGGCAAATCTATCCCCTTGACTATTGTGTACATCTACTTTTTGACCGGTTTATCGAGGCATGGCACCCCTCTCTCACTATCAGGTTCCACCCGTGGGGGTGAATCCATGAGGGATTACATTCGTCGATACTGTAGAGAAGGATCTCACCCGAGAAGGGATGGAAAGATCAATATCTGAGATGTCACTGACCGGTCCTTGAGGACTATCCTATTCACCTTTGCTAGAGTGGCTAGTAATGCGGCTCTTCACTTGGCCAATAGGTCCTATATGCAGTATGCCTTGGAATGCCTCGAACAAAAGATGTTCAACTGGTGTGATGCAGTACTTCCGGTGATAAAAGAACAAATTTCCAAGGTGAAAAACGAAATATCCAAGAACTTTGGCTATGGTTATATTTTCACTGCTTTCGCCTTAGAGAAGATCTAACTGATGCACCCACAGTAAATTTCACTTGGTTTTCCACCACTGACTAAGCCACGAATGTAGGGATGGGTTGACCTTATGGCCCAACATGCTAGTTAGTTGCAGGTTTGTTTCTAGCCTTCTTCAAGTGGTTCAACCATCAGGAGGTGGTTTATGCCGAGTGTCTGTATGCTAGTATGGATTTCTGGGGTGACTCAGATTTGGTGCTGCCAGCTAGCGAACAGTGGGGTGTTATAGGTAAAATCTCTGACCATATCCCTATTTATTGCTTTTATAATGTTCCTGTGCTTTCTTTTATCAATACTAATCGAAACTCATGTGCTCATGTAGATATCGGACCAGTGTGGCCAGCAGTGTGCCTGAGAGCACCAGCTGCCGTTCCAATAGGAGAGGCTGTAGGGAGGGTTGTCCTTCGCGACCTAGATGTGGCCGAGACTCTTGCAGTATTACAGGATCAGATCGAGGGTCTCACCCTTGGTATCCTGGATGTGAGGACTGACGAGCTGCCTCTGATATTACAGCGACACACCACTAGTGTGCCGAGTCAATGGACTAAGTTGTTACGCATGATTGCACAGGTGGTGATTTGTTATCACCGGCACCACTAGAATAGGGTACCTCCTAGCATTTTGATTTTTTGATTCATTTGACCAATTTTGTCTTGGACTCAGAACACTATGTATAAACCATAAAAAGTTATATATATTTTGATTTTCGAAGCTTTATTTTGGTTAAGTATATCCAACAAATGATTCCAATAGGTTCAACATCTACAACAAATGCAAAAGTGGATTACCTAACAAAAACGATTACTCTTAGTGAAAACAAAAATGTGACAAAAGCATATGAAGAGGTTACTATACTGAGTCAAGCATAGTAACACTTAAGGTACAACCCGTTTCAGAGTTGCGGCAGTGGAATCCCATCATAATCCACTAACGCGTAGGCTCCTTTTGCTAATAAACGCTTAACAATATAGGGGCCCATCCATAAAGACTGGAACTTACCTGCTCCCAACTGATCAGACTCCTCATCGTAAACTAAGAGCAGGTCACCTTCTGAGAAGACACGGGGTTTGAGGTTCTTGTCAAACTGCACATTGACACATTTCTTATGTGCTTCATTAGTCAAGGCGGCATCATGATGGGTTTCATCCAGTTGGATTAATTCCAAGAAATCAGCCTCCTCTTCTGAGGTTCCGGGGAGAAAATCTATTGCGAGCTTGAGGGATGAGATTTCACACTGAACTGGTAAGATTGCTTCTAGGCCATACACCAGCTGAAAGGGTGTAAACCTGGTCGCATTCCTCACCAATGTTCGGTATCCCCACATGGCTGAGTACAGTATTAGGTGCCAACTCCACTTAGGGACTCCAATCATCCTTTGCAGCATGTGCTTCAAGACTTTGTTGATTGCCTCAACTTGCCCATTAGCTTGTGGATAATATGGAGTAGAGTTGTCGTGGGACAGTCCTAATTTGGTAGCCAAGTCAACCATCATTTGATTGTGGAAATGCAATCCATGATCTGTGACTATAGCTTGTGGAACACCACATCTGGAGACTACATGATTGAAAAATAAAAGAGCATTTGTTTCGCCACTGTTTTTTAATGTAGGCATTCCCTCGGCCCATTTCATAAAATAGTCAATAGCGACTATGATACACCCATGCCCCCCAGCCAAGGTGGGGTTACATGTCATGAAATCTATGCCCCATTTGGCGAATGGCCCAACAACAACTACTGGTTGCAGAGGTGCGGGTGCTATTCTGGTTTTGCGATCGAAGATTTGACAAGCATGGCAACTTCTGACTGTGGTTATGCAATCCTTGAAAATTGTTGGCCAGAAATATCCATCTCGTAAAATATTTTGTGCCGTAACATACCTAGATTTATGCCCCCACCTTAATGACAATCATTTAGGACTTTTTCGACCTCCTCATGGGTTAGGCACCTCCACAGAACTATATCGATACCATGATGGTAAATCATATCACTGATGATCATGTAGTCTTTTGCTTGGTATCGAGTACGTCGTTGCTCTGAGTGGGAGATATTAGACCTATATGTTTGGGTCTAGAGATAGATGATTATATCTCCATACCATGGATTTCTTGAAGATATAAGAAACAAAGATTCATCCACGATTGTTGCTTTGGATGTTGAATTGTTGGACGACGATCGGAAGTCACATAGTAACTCTGCGAAAACTAGGGCTTTCTTTGATTTGGATTTTATGAATTCTAGATCAAACTCTTACAAAATCGCTATCCATTTTGAATATTTTCCTCCAAGAAAATGTCACGACAAGATATAAGTCATGGGGTTGCAATCTGACAAAGTGGTAGTTTTTTGAAAGAGGACATAGTGTTGAAATCTCTGGGTCACTTGAACAGTTGCGAGAGCTAGCTTTTCAACATAGGAGTACTTTCTTTCCGTATCATTTAAGTTTTGACTTAAATAATAGATAGGATGTTCAATTTCATTGTCTTCTTGAACTAAAACCATTGCTATGGTTGTATCTGCTGCAACCAAATATAGGTTAAAGTATTTTTGATAATCAGGAGCATACATTAATGATACTTTTATTAGGGATTCCTTTAGAGTATCAAAGGAAGCTTGCGCGACCTAATCCTAGATGAAGGGTACTTCTTTTTTCAATAGACGGGTATAACCTTTAGCAAGTTCGGCGTAATTTGGAATGAACCTCCTTAGAAAGTTTTCTTTCCCTTGGATTTTTCGCATCTAAAGCAAATTTGAAGGTGGAGGCAGATCGATGGTTGCCTGAACCTTATAGGGGTCAAGGTGAATCCCATCCTTTGAAACTACAAAGCCAAGTAAATGACCAGAACTGACACAAAAGACACATTTATGTGGATTGAGTCGTATCTTGTAGTGTCGGCAATGTAGAAATATCACTCTCAAATGCTGTGGATGATCGGTCCGCTTTTGCGAATGAGCCAAAAGATCGTCGAGATACAGTTGAACGATGTTTTTGATGTCATGGAAGGCATAATTCATTTCCCTTTGAAAGGTTACCCCTGCATTATTTAAACCAAAAGGTATCTTGCGATATGTGAATGTGCCCCACAGACAAATAAATGTAGTCTTTGACTGGTCCTGTGGGTGGATATTTATTTGATTATACCTAGAAAATCCATCCATAAATGAAAATATTTCACATCTGGCGTATTCATCAATTATCTGGTCAATGAAGGGTGTAGGGTAGTTGTCTTTTGGACAAGCTTGATTTACATCCCTATAATTGATGCACACTCTAATCGTTCCTTGATTTTTCATTACAGGAACAATATTAGATACCCAATCGGTTAGAGGAACCGAGTAAATGAAACCAGCATGGAGAAGTTTTTCAACTTCTGCCTTGATGGCAGTGGCTATCTTTGGGTGCACCTATTGAAGCCGTTGTCGTACTGGTTTGACATCTGGATACATCTTAATTTCGTGTTCAACTATACTCAAGTCAATCCCTGGCATTTCTTCATATGACCAAGCAAAGACATCTCTG
This sequence comes from Pinus taeda, assembly GCA_000404065.3. Lineage (NCBI taxonomy): Eukaryota > Viridiplantae > Streptophyta > Pinopsida > Pinales > Pinaceae > Pinus > Pinus taeda. The sequence continues at coordinate 17,820 of APFE030603384.1, forward strand.
AACTCATGAAAGAGAGCATAATATACTTCCAGTTCTGAAGCAAAACAAGATTTTCTGACATGAATATTCTCTACAACATCCGGTTTAGTCGAGATATTTATGGCGATAGTTTCTTCAATATTGCACAAGTTTTGCTTGAAATCCACCATATTTATAGTATTTGATAGGAAATAAAAAACTGAAGGATGGTTAAGGTCGTTGGAACAATCTTTGTAACCTGGAATATGGGAACGATGGTGGTAATATTCCCATGGTGCCCCATAAATCATCATTGACTGAACAATCCATCCGTCTATAGAATGTACATGTGACCAAGGATCTGAAGGGGTACCATATTCTTAGACCTATCTATCCAAATGCTTGATGAGCGTTGATTTGGGTTTCCCTCCCATGCTGAAAACATTGATTGCTACAATATTTCTATTGGGCTTGGAGGCAAAACCTGGGATATATCCATGCTAACATCATGTATGGACATCTTCTGAATAGAAGACACCATATTGCAGGTTCCTACCACAGCCACTTCCGCCATATTGTTTGGAGGGGGTAGGGCAAAAGTACCCATCAATGTAGGGTCTTTTAGTAGGCCTACTCAGATATTTCGAAGCCACTGAGAGCTTCCGTGGATCATCGGAATGCTTCCCGTAACTTGTGAACTGTTGGGGATAAATTTTTGTTGGTATCCTTGGAAAGGAAATGCAATCTTCCTTAAGTATGTTGACACAACAGTAGCCATAACGTAAATCTAGGGCCTTCCCAGTAGGATAATGTAATCGAGGTTTCTGTCAATAACTTCAACATCAATTTCTACTGTCTTGCCCCCTAGTTCGACTTGCAAGTTACTTAAAATCCCGTATGGAGTGTATGTTTGTCCATAAAATTCTTTTAACGTTGTTGACGATCGCGAAAAGGGTGGTGAGCCTAAATGTTTCCAGCAACTCATTGACATAATACATGTAGATGCCCCGTCATCAATAATTGTTCGATGAACAGTTTTATTGAGTGCTTTCACTTGAATAAGGAAAGAGAGTTGAGCTGGTAACTACGGGTCATATCCTTTATGATTAAAGGTTACAAGATTGGAATCCTCTAGGTCAATCCCACCTATTGTTGATAATAGAGCCTACTTCTGGGAGGGGAAATTTTGCAGTACCTCAAGTGTCTACATAGTAGATGGCGATTGGGCTAGGTCCTCTACTATATTATAATTCTGTGCTACTCTGGCACGAGGATTAAATGTCGATTTGTGTACTACTCCCTTTGGTGGTTTTATCGTTAGCTCAGGAATGATGGGTGGCATAACTTCGGTCAAAGTTGTTGTTGAAATACTAGGTTGATCATTAGCCTTATTGTTCAACAGATGTGGATTCCCATAATCTTTATTCCTTGTCGATATCAAAGCATCATTTTACTGTTTTGAAATGGACAACATAAGTACTTGGGATGGGGAAGCATTATCACTAGCAACCAAATTGGTTCCTGGGTTTGGAAACAGATCAGTCAATACCGCTGAGGTTTTTGAACTGTTGAATAATTATCTAAGCTCAGCTTTATGTGGACAATATTTCGTCCAATGATCCTCATCGCATATAAAGCATGGATGACTTGGTTTCCTTTCTCCAGAAGGGTTTGCAGAAGATTTTTCAGGAGACGACTCCTCCTGTTTCTTCTTTTTCCCTTTCTTTTTCTTCTTGCCTCCTGGCTGCTTCAGTTCTTTACCTTTGTCAGTCGACATGGCATTTACCTCCGAGGCAAGAAGTTTTTTATTTGCATTTTGACTGGAAACCGTACGAGCTTTCTTTGATGTAGCCTTTATGGTTTTTGTGCTAGTCATACCTATCACGCCACCACCAACATGAGAGTCTTTGTTTGATTTAGGAGGAGGAGGAATAGAAAACTCCAGTCTAGGAGCATCAGAGATTTTGTCGTAGAGTGTGCCAGACTGTATAGATCAAGTCTAGATATTGCACACGAGCAATGACTTGCTCTTCAGTGATGACCCCTCCCTTTGCCACATCTTCCATGATAGAAGGTAATAATGACTTAATAAACCATTCAGCTAGCAGTTGATCAGGAACATATGTTTTTACCATTCTACGACGACGTCACCACTGATGAATATGATTAGATATGTGAGTGGTCGTTGTTTGTTTGAAATTGGTAAGAAGCTCTGTTCCTACTTTGTACCTTATTGGTAACTGAAAATGGATTAAAAAGGTTATGGCTAGGGTGATGAAGTTATCGAATGAAGCTCTAGGCAATTTCGATGTGCCATTTTACTGCTAGACCAGCTAACGTTCGCTAAAAAAGGTGAAGCCTAATCGAATCATCATTCATAGTGTTGGATGAACACCACAAATGAAAGCTCATCACATGATCCAACGGGTCTTCACCTGGATTTCCATTAAATTTAGGAATATCTGACGGAAGTTTATGAGGAATCACCGACCACTAAGGGGCATAAGAAATTGAATCGTTTGTTAGTCGATTTAGATCTGGTAACTCTAAAGTCACCACGAAGGGAAGCTGTTTATTCAGGTTCGACGAAGCATACCCAGGATAAGACGGGATCGTCTGAGCAGTGGGTCTTTGCATACCAGCATAATGCATTTAATGCTAATAACTTTCATAAGGCTGATGGGCATAACCATTATGATATGATTGGTGTTGACCATTTTGGATATATGGATACCCATTACTCATAAATATTTTTTGCACAGGTCCTTGGTAAGCTTGCTAGAATTACAGTTGTTGATATTGTACCAGCCATGGTTGTGAAGCCATTTTTGTTGTCCAATACAGGCTGTTTGACCAAGATGAGGGATAATAGTACCCGTTTGAGCCTGGGTCACTCTAGTTAAGGAGCCACTAATTGGTGATTGTGGTTGTGTCGTGGAGACACGAGGCTATTGTATTACGACCTGAGAAACTTGAGGTTGGCATACAATAGGCAACACTTGTACTTGTGACACGTCACAATAGCCAGTGTAGTGGGGATATTTGACACAGGTAGACTTTTTTGCATTGATTATACAACTCTTGGTTGTTGAGGCAGTATTGGCACTCAACTTCTAGATGTAATTCCAGCATGACCTGAATTCTATTGCAAACTCTCATATGGTTGTTCTCTAGGAGGGAACAATGAAAGAGCATATTGCCCCCCATACGGTGGAAATCCAGTGCTCAAAGGAAATATTTGCCTTTGGGGACTGGGCTACCGAAATTGATACTGTTGCGAAGGATCAATTTGCTGAGACTCAACATAATAGGTTCCAGATATTATTCTGGATGAACAAATGGGAATAGACCATACTGTCGAAACAATCCCTGGATGGACTCCATCTAGCAGTTGAGAGCTAGTTGGGATAGATGGTACACCGGCGAACATTTTTGGAGTAGCAGTAGGAGGTTCTGCTGCTACTGCGTCAGATGACACAGTCCTGGATGTCGACGGTTGTTCAGACGTATCTAGTCTATCCAAAAGACTTCCTAGCGATTCTACAGGAACTTGCAATGAAGGGAGACTAACTTCTGATGAAGAATGATATAGGGTGATCCCAGCTTCTAAATGCGATGGAGTACTAGATGGAAGATCCTCCACAATCTCTTCTATAGCAATCAATCCAGGTGGGAGAGGTAGACCATCAGGTCTGTAAAATATTTATGGTGCCGAAGAAGGTATAGACTCTATAGTGACAGATGTTGGAGGGATAACACCTTCCGAATCCGCTGTAGATGGAGCCAGTTCAAGAATAGAAGTGTTTATTGTTACACTAGGATCAGTTCTAATGTCCTCTTGTGGCTACAGAACTTCTTCTATAAAGGCAGGGATACCATAAATGGTTGGAGTATCTGGAGTCCCTGAGGATGTTGGAACACAAGTTCCAAGCAAACTAGGGGACTTTGATCTGGTTAAATGAGTTTGCTTTGTCCAGAATAGTTTCATTTTCTGGAGTCAAAGATGGTTGACTCGTTAGTCTCTGCGAATGACGAGGTTTCAATTGACTTTCTTCCACGATTGTGGATTACATGATCAATTCAAAATAAAGGGTAAAATGTGATTCCGGATTAAATGAATTTAGACGCTTTGACACAACTTGCTTTTTCAATTTTTAAGAGTCGAGAAAAAGCTAAAGATGAATCTAGTCATCTTTGATTTTTAATGAGCTTGAAGTGAAAAGTGCTCAGATGGACCTTTTCCTTTAAGGAGTATGAAAAGGAATGAAAGATACTACTCTGGAAATCTAGACAGAGGGATTACCAAACCAATCGCAAAAATGTAGAATACTTTTTACGATATGGCATTCAATCTTCCTGAATGTTGTGTTTAGTGCGTTGCGATCGATAGGGCAGTTGACATGGCTTCCTAAGGATAAAGGATATAGCCTATTTTGGTCTCCCAATATATACTTGACGGTACGTGGGAGCACAAGTCCGTACTGGCACTTGTCGTCTCAAATAGGATGAATCACCCAAACTACGATGAAAGCGATAGTTACCAGGCTTTATGATGCTGGAAAACGTCTCTAGCCTAGACTTCTAAATGTTGTGCATTAGGTTCCAAAGCGTTTTTATGTTCATTGAATTTATTTTACAGTTGATCTCTCTTAAGAAGTTTTCCTTTAAGGTTCACCACGTGATGTAGATATGCAATTCCTAAAATTCAATCTAAGATGATAAACAGTCATTTATTCTCCTTTTTGCAATGAAAATCCTAGCTACTAAGGAAAGAGAAGCGAGATTCTTTCATAATAGAGCAGAGAGCACACACTAGATGCATTGTCCTAAATCAAAATCAACAAGCAGGCTAAATGCAGGTGCACATGCATGTATTTGTCTTCCGCTTTCTTAATGTGTGAATGACAAAAAGAATGCTAAGTACAAATTTGAATTATCTTTTCAAAGCGACAATACTAACAATTTTCTCTTCAAAAGACGAAAGGAAGACAATGACGACACTTTGCAATTTTGAATTAAAAACTGTTTTTGACACTTGGAAAACTATCAATTCAAATCAAATACAAGAGTAACAGTGTAATCAACCATCAAGAAGAGTAGAATTATTTTCTTTGATTGAAAACAACACTTGCGACACTTCCAATTCAAAAGACGATAGTTCAATTAAGCTACTTTTTTGTAAATGAGAATTGTAAATGGTGAAAAATACATAAAAACATTCACAATTATTTTTACAATGGAGGTTGAATGATGCAAAGGAAGGGACTTTCCACAGTGGTATACTGATCACAGACAACAAAACTCCTAAATAAAGTTGAAGAGAGTGAAGAAAAATCCAAAATCTGGAGGCAGAAACAGTCTTATCTGATCATCGCACCTGTAACATAGGGAAACAGGGATGCATCTCACCTACTGCACACGGGAGGTGCGATGCATCGAAATTGCCAAGAGGAGAAGGTGCGATGGTCCAGGGACGAGACTTAAACTTGGTTTTTGGTCACAGTTTGTAGCTTAGTTCATGGATTTAGGCCAAGCTAATGATAGTCAGTAAATGCAAATCATAGGGGCTGATCTAATGAGGCTACTTGAGCCACCAGTAGGGCAATTAGGATGTTTGCAAATCAATTGTTCAGTTTATAAAGAAAAAATGGAGATGGACTAAAGCAACATTGATCTACTTTGCACTTGCATAGCAAATGCAGTTCGAAGGCTAGTTGGCTTAACTTCAGGCTCCATCTGTAGTTTTTAAAGCAAACAAATATAGACAAGAAAACAAGCTATTCGCTCCCCAGTGGAGTTGCCATTTTGTTATCGGGAAATCTAGTGTCCATTCAGAGCTTCTAGTCCCACTAAGATGGGTAGCTATCTTAGAAACAAACAAACTAAAGTTACTCTCGTTTTCCTTTATGAGAAGTAGATAGGAGATAAGTAGAGAGTACCAACCTCAGTCTTTCGCTTGGCTCCTTACTTGTTTCCTCTCCCCTTTGACAGATCTTTGCCACTCCTTCCTTGTTTACCCCATTTCAAAGAGCACCTATAAAGTCAAAGAAACATAATACCTTCAAAGCATAGAGATCTACAATCATAAACAATATAGGACTAGATATATATTGACCACACAAATGCATATATCATCAAACAAACAAGAATGTGGAGGATAACTTAAATAGCTTTAGTGATAGAAAGAGTAGAAGAGAGGATTACAACCCATTGATCTGACCCAGTGTCATCCTCCCAGCAAGAAATCCCTTCCTCACATCATGAAAAGCTTAGATCACCCAACATTATGATATTCCACCAAGAAACCAATAGCACTTCCTTCCAAAATACAAGATTCCAGCCTCTGAATCTCTGGGATGAGGGATCCATATATAGATGATTGAAGGGGGGTGAGTCAACTTTTGGGATTTTGGTTAGTGTCCTCTCTCTGATAGTTCTTGGTTCCACCTGGAGATTCATGATCTCTTACTCATCCCTAGGCGAATTCAGAGAGGCAAGTGTCACATGAGAAGTTTTTGGAAGATTCCATGATCATCCACCTTGCAAATTGTCTCTGCCATTTGTCTACTCTCACCCATTACACCCTACAGAAGGGATTTTTAGTATGCATCACACTTTTTGCATGTGGCAGGTGAGATGCATCACACCCTTAGCACTGAGCAGTCTATATGGTCTAGTTTTGACTAGTTCTGAGCAGTTTTCCATGGAGAACTTCTGGGAGATGATGTAATCAGCTGACCTTGTTTCTTTAGGGTATGAAACAACACTTTTAGGGACTCAAAAGCCCTTGGTTTATGGACATATATGATTGGTGTTGCAGTGCCCAAATATTTCTATAACACACCTGGATCTCTTCTACTGGTAATTTGGATGCTCCAGCTAACATTTTGCAAAAACCTTGACCCTTAAAAATTTTAGCTGGTCTAATCTCGACATCATATTTTTGCAGTGCAGTTACCGAATTGGCCCGTTTTTCTCCTACTTCCCTTTGCACCAGTAATTGCCTTACTGCTGAGAATGGAACTATGATTTTGGTGTGATTTTTAAGGAGAAATGGTCTGAAATGCTTTATTGACTTAAAAATAGTAAAGGCATGTTTTTCTACAACGAAGTAATTTAATTCGGTACCTTGTAGATTTGAACTAAAAAATGAGATTGGTGCTTCAATATGTTGATCATTGAGCTGTGTCAAAATGGCAGCGTATGATGTTTCTGACATAAATGTGTATAAAATAAAATGATTGGAAAAATTGGGAGTTGTCAGGGAGGGAGTGTTGATAATAGCTTGTTTGATTAGATCAAATGCTTCTCTTTCATTGTGACCCCACTTGAAAACTGAATTTTTCTTAATCATAGACTATAAAGTTAAAACTATTTGTGTAAAGTCAGGGAAAAATCGTTTTACAAAATTTATTTGACCAAAGAAAGACTACATTGATTTCTTATTATGAGGTAAGGGGATTTTCTCAATTTCCTTAATCCTTTCTAGATCGATATAAATACCCTTTTTTGATACAAAAAATCCTAAAAGCTATCTTCACTTAAGGAAAAATAAGACTTCTTTGGATTGAGCGAGATCCCATATTTTTTACATCATTCAAAGATGTGCTTGAGGTCATTTAAATGGTTGCTTCTCTTCCTAGAATAGACAGTGATATCATCCAGGTAAATAACAACTGATTCGTTAAGGATTCCTTTAAAGGCTATATCCATAGCTCTTTGACATGTGGCACCTGCATTAATCAAACCAAAAGGAATTTTTGATAAGCATATGTTCCCCATTTAGTTTTGAATGTGGTTTTCAACCTATCATCTAGATGGACCAGGATTTGGTTATATCCGAAAAATCCATCAAGAAATTACATGAGCTCAGAACCGGCTACTGACTACAGCACTTGTTCCATGGTTAGTAGTGGAATGTTATCTTTCTGACATGCTTTATTTAAATTTCTAAAATATATACATATACGAATGTCACCATTATATTTTCTAACAAACACTAAATTGGATACGCATTTAGAATTCCTGACAGGAAATATCATTCTGACGTTTAGGAGTTTATTCAACTTCGATTTGATTTGAATTTCGAAGTTCGAGTGAATTTTCCTTAGTTTTTGTTGCATTGGTTTATCATTAGAGATCATATGAATGGTGTGCTGTATGACAAAGGTATCATAAGTTTTGACATCAGAATAATCCCATGCAAAGATACCTTTTTATTTCTTTAGCAATCGAATGAATGATGATCTTTCATCATAGGATAGACCGAGACCTAGATTAATGTTCTAAGGCTTGTCATCAGTTCCAAGGTTCACTAATTCAAATACCAGGGTTGAGCTTTGGATTTTGGCATTAGTTAATTTCTTAAATCTATCTTTGAGATCATAAATATCTTGTAATTTGACTACAGATTTGGCTATTGGATTTTCATTAGTGTTTTGCTTTAACTAAAGGTCGTGCTCATTTTCATCTATGATTTGCTCATCGTATGACCCCTCTGATGTTAGAAAATTTACAATATCATAATCATCATTGAAACTCACAAATTAGTGGCATTTTTAGGAATGGATAGTCCAAAAAGTAATTCAATGGAAAATTTATCAGGACTATAATCCTTGGATGGGATGAGTTTTGATGCAAAATGAGCTAACATATCGGCACTGGCATTTTGCATTCTTTGTACAAGAGAAATATTAAATGCCAAAAATGTGATGTAAGATCTTGGACTAATGATTGATAATGCTTAAGATGTCCATAAAGGTAATGGATAGTAATTCTTACATGTTTAATGACAATTTCTGACTCTCCAAAAACCTGCAGATATTTGATGTCGAGGCCAATTGCTTTGTATAATCCTTGAACTAATGCCTCGTACTTTGTGGTATTATTTGAACCTTCGAATTCTAATCTGCAAGCTAACATGGTTTTTTCTCCTTCTGGGTTGATTAAGATGCATCCAGCTCCTGCGCCATTGTTAGATTTGGAACCATCAAAGTGTAAATTCCAAAATAAAGTGTTAATTACGGATTTATTTACAAAATTTTTACATTTGAAAGCGTTTGTCTATGATAAATTTTCAACCTGTGAGATGACAGCATTATCCGAAAAGGGAGACTCATGTGCTTTAAAGTTCCCTAAAAATGACTTAACTTAATAATTCCCAATAATGTTATTACTAAATGCTATCGGCTCATTATCACCTTAAAAATCAATTAGTATATGTTTCAAGTGTTTCTCTTGATCAACTCAAATTTGATTTGGCTTTCCATTGTAGGGCAGCCACATGTGAGACCAGTCTGTAGAAAAATATTCATGGAGTTTCTCGGACCAGTCTTTACTTAGACTTTAACCGTAGAATTCAAGAATATCGCAACCAATATATCAATTGTTTGACATACTTTGGGATTTGAGGAAAGTCGGATGCTAATGGAATTTATTTCTCCTAAGACCTCTACCTTGGTTCTATCAATTTTTACTATGTGAACAACATACTTTTGAGGAGTGATGTTTAACTTAGCACGGACTATTGTCGACATTATATTAGAAGAGGCTCCTAAGTCAATTAAACAATTGTGGAGGTTCCTATTGAAAATTTTGTAGGTTAAGAGGAAAGGAGGCATGTGTGAGAGAGCTATATCACCAATTAGGATAACATCTATAGGGTCGACCTTGTTTGAAGAAGTGGGGGGTTTACCCATGCCTTTAGATCTTGAGATACAACATCAGCAGGTAGGGGTGAAGTAGGAACTACATTTAGTTCTCTAATTAGTATTTTATGTTATTTCTTTAGTTTGTTAAGTTCATGTACCGAAATATTGGCCCTAGTTTTCTTCATATCTTCCACAATGTTATACTCCATGGTATCAATAACTACCAGGGTCTTTGATGTATATGGAAGATTTGATGAAGATGGATTTGGATGTGAAGCCTTAAGGGGATATTTTTTGCTGATTTCTTTTTCCTTAGCAGCAGGAGTTAGATTTTTCTGCTTTTGCTTTGACTGAGTCATATCAGCAAGCCCTTTACTTCTGGTGCTAACAAGAAAAGCTTCTTGTTCTTCTTCATTTGGAAGGATAAAGTCCCACATCCCATTTAGTTCGACTACTTCTTCTCCAGTTTCTTCATCGGTCATTGTGTTTTCTTCTTCCTTTTCTTATAAGTCAAACTCAGTGTTAGATATGGTATTTGATGGTTGAGAACTACAAGACTCATTCCTCCTAAAAGATCTGAAAGGTTTTTTGGCAGAAGAGGATTCAACAACTTGTTTCTTCATTTCAACCATTTCATTAGACATGGTTTTTAGTACTTTCTGAAGGCCTTCAAGATCAAAAGGATCTTCTGGGGCTTTATTTTTAGAGTCATCTTTGAAAGAAACTTTCTTAGATTTTCTGACTTCCTGAGAGGTCTTCTTTTCAAAAGAAATTGTGCGTTTCTCTATAGACAAGGCTTCGCTCATGTTCTCAGCTAATGTGGCCAAAATTGCTCTATCTACAAAAATGGCTATATTGGAAGGAAGAGAAGATATGTACCACTTAATTTGAACATCAACACTAGGTGCTGATGTAGTTGGAATTTTATTGAGTAGTTTGTTGAATCTGGAGTTGAAATCTTTGACCTTTTCTTCCGTCCTAGCCTTTAGATTAGACAATTCATTGATGAGCGATGCATTGGTTCTATCATCTCCAAACTTAGATAGGAATTGTTCTTCGAACATATCCCAGCTAGTTATGGAGTGATGGGACAACGAAAAGTACCAGGATCCTATTGATCCTGTAAGAGTATATTGAAATAATATGACTACGTGGTCTTCTTCATCAATCCATTTAAATTGATGGCCAGCATATAGTTATGGATATGTTCCTTAGTTGTTAGTTGATCATCCTGATTAAATTTAGGCAACCATCTTTCAGAATGCTTACAAAGAGGGTGAAGAGGAGTTGTCATTGCTACAGCGTCGGGATTATTCCATGGATGTACTCATGGTTGTTGTCCTGCCATTGGATTTTGATTAGATGAGATGATAGAAGGGTTTTGAGTGGACAAGGTTATGAGTGGAGTTTGAATTGAAGAAGAAGAGGATTGGGTGCTTGGATTGGAAGAAATAGCACCAATAGTTGGAATGGAAGTTGTTGGAATGAGTGGAGGGAATGAAGAGGTTTGAGGTGGAGAATTGGATAAAACCTCGCTAGAGGATGTCTGCGATTTAGATTTCTTGGTTTTCTTTTGAAATGAAGAAATGGGAAATTCAAAAGGAGGAATTCCAATATTCTCACTTTGAGAACGAGCCAAGATTCATCTTGGTTATAAAACAGACGTAATACTTGCTTCAGATTACTGAGAGCTTGCAGGATTTTCAGTTGAAATAGATATTTGCTCTAACTTCTCTATAAAATTTTGAACTTATGGGGATTCATGGTTGTAGTCTAAAGAATGTATTCTCTAAGATTCACTAGGATATTTAGGAGAGGTTTTCTCAACTTCTGATCTTGGGCTTCTAGTTCTAGATGGGGATCTAGAAGTTGGAGGAGATCTAGAGGGAGAGTGACTCTTAAGATGGGTTTTTTATTTATGATTAGTCCTCTTTGCCATTCACAGTCATGGCCCTGTTTCTAATTCCAAAATGTTGAAGCCCCAGAATTTTGTTGCAACAACATTGGGGATAACCACCCGGTCCGGACCTTGGAAGCAGCTCCTCTTCCATTTGGTAAGGTGGCTCTGACTGGGGATAATGGGACCAGTTTCCCAACAAGAATTGATATGATGATGATGCTGGTTTGATATAAGGTATAATGGTAAATGACTTTAACTAAAAATGATCTAATTTAAACAAAAAACACATGCAGTTATCTATTCTAACTCCTATCCTAATATATACCTGGGAACAACTTAAATCATGCAATCTCCAAAGATATTTAGAGAAACAGGTAATAAATATCATTCAATTGCTATAAGAGATGAAATCATTAATGATAATTATTTTGGCTAAATAGTTATGAAATCTAATTGTGAAAACTATATCGCATATATCAATTTCTCATATACTCAACAAGGAATCACAGCTGAAACATTTTACAAAAGTGCAATAATGTCAAATCGTAGCTTAAATTTCATACATAACACAATATAAGAAAGATTACTACTAATTCATAAACAAAACTCAACGATAAAGATAGAAGTACTAGATATGAGAGGTTCTACTCATGAAGTCAGAAATATTAATCTTCTTCTTTTCAACTAAATATACTCTAAGAGTACAAAAGTGAAATTTCAGTAGAGTACACTTCAATCTCTATGAAAATCAAGATCTTGTTCCAATTATCTTATCAAGACAATCACAAAAGTACAGAAATGCAAGCCTTTGCAAAGTGTTTTAGATAAAATTATGGACCTCTCTCTAAATGCATGAGAGAGATTTAAATAGTACAAATTATGTATCAAAAATAGATTATTACATAAAACGTTGAGGAGGTTTCAAACAACCTTCCTCATAATAAGTAAAATAAAAACTAAAATAGAAATAAAAATGATGACAAGCTTCTTCAAATAAAATGGTCCTAGTCAGCCATTTGGTCCTTGAGTTTGCAGATATCTATCATTGGCTTCACATGGGGTGGCTGACCAATTCTAGAACTTAATTGTCCCATAAATACAGCATCAGAGAGTGGTGGCACCATCTTTTGATTAGAATTTTTTAGACAGTGCAGAGTCATCCATTGACTGTGTGGTTTCACCATGAACGACCAGTAGCTTTCCCAGTCAAGCTTGGATAGTTGTTTGATTGCCTTAACTCGTGTTCCAGTGGTCTCTTTCCACTATTTCTCTAACTGTTTAATGTCTGGGAGAAAGTTCGGCCTACATTCTATAATGAGATTGGCACTACGAAGGTTTTCAGTTACAACCTCAGTTATATTGTTTGTTGTACTAGTTGCTTTTGTTGTTGCCCTTTCTTCTTGCTTCAACTGTATGTCCTAATCTATGAATAAAATATCCTTATGGGACTCCTCAATCTTTGGCACATCTACTTTTCTAACTTCTTCAAATTCCTGGCAAGAAATAAATTCTGAAATTCTCTTATTGATCTTTTCATATTCTAATCTTTGATCAACCACTTGATTAGTTAATGTATCACTTGTTTCACAATATAAATTGATCAATGAGATTTTTTGGTAGAATACTTCCTTTTGTTGTGACAACAGAGATTTTAGTTCAAGTTCCTCTTTAATGAATTCCTATGTTTGAGGGTTGTCTTTGAATTTATCCATTATAGCCTGCATTTACTAAATCTGTGAATTCTTCTCTGCGATGTTTGTTTGATGTTGTATTCTCATTTGTTTAAATTATTTCTGAAGTTCTACCATTTACACCTATACTTTCATGTTGGTGCTTTGTCTCTCTTGTTCAAGTTGTTTTTCTAACATTTAAACTCTTTCTTCTTTTTCTTTAAGAAAAATCCAAACTTCTACTACCTTATCAATTGTTGCAGTTTCATAGGCACCTGCAAATTGTGATATCTTTGTAAGATTTTCTAATGGATCAATGGGGGTGTCTCTCCATACTACCTCCATTGATTCACTTCCAAGAGTTGTTGATGTTGGTACATCCAATTTCATTTTCTTCCTTTGCCTCTTTACTACAGCCTTTTGTGTTAGGTTGTAGAATATGTCCAATGGGGGTATTTCCTCAATCTTTAAAACAATTTCTGAATTTGAATGTGCCACGATGACTTCAATATCTTGAGTAGTTATAACTCCTTGTATTTTTGTTTTGGATTTATAACCTGCTGAGTGTGTTGTGGAGTCTGAAATCCAAAAGTTCCTTCAAGACTTGTATTTTTCTGCTGCACTTGGAGCTTTTTATTAAATTTCTCCCATTCTATATCTAGATCAATGACTTTGATCTTTTCTATTTAAACTTGTGTGGATTTAGTTTCCATGTGTCCCTCAATCGAGGCCCTTTTGGTTGTTTCTTCATCATTTTCCTTTGTATCCTTCTCAGGATCTTTCTCAAGGCTTTCTTCCTTATTCTGAGATTGGTGTTCAAAGTCTTTTGAACCTTGAACTGACTTCTCTGCAGATTCTTCATCATAATTATGCTCAAAACTTTGCTCCAGGCTTACGTTGGGAGTGGGTTATCTTATTTCTTTAATCTGCAATAGGTCCAAATGGACCTTTGTCAGTCTTTTATTCCTGTATACGTGGAAGAGGTTGAGGTCCGCTGGGCTTAGTTTTATTGATGCTAAATGTAAGACCTATGAAAATGTCTCAACTGCCTCAAAGAGATCATCAAACTCATCGTCCTCATGAATAAATTGTTTGATTTTGATCATAGTATTGAAGTTTCAGGTGACCTTGGGCCATACTGTCTTCCTAGAATATTAGCCAAATTCAGGGATGTGATGTTATGTATATCTTTTACCGCGTGCCCAAAATCATGTAATGTGTAAGCACTACATTATACTGCAAAGGTCGGCCAGATGGATTTCTTATGTTCTTTGAGGGTTTTGGTAATACCACCCCCCACTATTTGATAGGAAATCTCTCTTGCCAACCATTTATCAGGAACATAAAATGGAAGAACATGTGGAGCTCTAATACTCCCAAAAACTCTAATATAAGTAAATGATTCCTCGCCAAACCATCTTTCCACTGACAACATGTCCATTTTAGCTTATTCTGATAGCATGAGGGCTTTCTTGTCAAAAATGGTTTGGTAAATTGGCAACATAACACCATGACATATTTTATAAAAGTGGGAGCTAAACTGTGGTTCCCACAAAATCTTATGATAAATATGGATAGGAGTAGGGTCCTGTAGAGTCCATTTCCAGCCCATATTTGGAAAATGTGAACAAAAATCTATAGCATCCATAACATATGCACTCATGTAAAAAGGAGGGATAACCTGAGAGGAGATAATTCTATTGTGTTTGTACTCTCTAATGAACATAGCCAAATTGTCTGACAAAGTATTACTCCAGTTCATAATTGTAACATTAACAACCGCATCAATCAATGGAACCCATTCAATAGAAACCTTGGTAGTGTCAGCCTTTCCAAATAGCCTACACAACATTGCGGATGCAAAATGATGCAGGGCTGACAGAGGTGGAATTGGGTACATACCAGTTTTCCCCTGCCTAAACTTGTTCAAGCCAGGCCCCTAATTCTACATGACGTCCATTGGGTCTTCATTTTCTCTGGAAAAATGCTCAATAAAGGCTTTATAATAGAGCTTTTGTGGTTCTAGCAGATGGTACATTCGGTGTAAATTGTCTGGTTTAAATGATCCCATGACTTCATGCCTAGAATTCTTGAATGTTCTATCTGAAATATCCACATTGTCAATGATCCATTTTACCATATCAGTGTATGGCAAGATTTTTTGTCTTTCATATATTCTATGCAGGAATAACATGTTGCTTCAAAATAAGAAGCCTCGAATGAGTCCTCCGCATCTGTTGTTGCTTTAGTTTCCAGGACCTTTTGGTTTTCTGCCTCCAGTAAATTATATGTTGCCTCCCATGATGTAGTCCCACCATCCTTATTGTATGTAGTATCAGAGAAGAGTGGAAGCATGTCTGGATCCTCATACGCAGTAGCCTCTGCGGTCTTCTTTCCTTTCTTAACCATTTTTCGAGCGTTGTCTTCTTCGGAATTATCCTAGAATTTGGGCAATGGAGAACGCAGGATAAAAAGCAGAGAAGTAACAAAAGCAAAAACACAATAACACAATAAATTGTGAAAGAACATAAGGATGAAGCTTGTATTTCAAATACGGGTAAAAAGATATAAATCTTCTTGAGTCATTAAAAGAGTAAATGAAATTAAACTTCATTAATTACTCATTAAGGCCTACGTGTGCTTTCCCTTATGACTCATCAAAAGATCGCATTGCAAGTTTCTAAATGATATTTCAAATTGGTGTATATTATGTGTGATGTCGATCATGAAATTGGGATGAATCGTAATATCGCAATAGCGGTGATCGTGGAAATACAAATTTAAAGTTGCTTTGGTATTTTGTGATGAGAGGCATACCTTTTAACTTTTTGAGCATGTTTTATTTATGTGAAGGATTATTCCATTAAAACAGATATTCATGATATGTTGGACCTGATTAAAGTTTATAACAGTTTTATTATTCCATCGGGTTCGGACCACATCGCGATTCGTATTTTCTTATGGTTTGCATGTTTGCGCCCTTGTAAAAGTCATGATGCGATTGCAATAAATACTTTATTTTATAAGGAATTGTTAAATTTGGACAACTAGGTCCAAACTCCATGTTTTGATGCTCAGATTAAGAGGCTAATATTTTTGTTGGATTCCTCTTTCTGAGAGGTGTAAAATCCATATAAAAATAGTCTTAATCCAATGAGCAGAACTTATATTTTGAATTTATTATTCTTAATAAATTATATGTGCAAGGTCAGCCAGTTTTGTAATGTAGGCTCACATGCCCAACAGATGTGTCACACACCCCCATTGATGGATATATATACAGGAAAAATTGGAGAGAATTTCATCACATCACAACTCACATCTTCCTCTCTCATCTTAGAGAGTACGAGCTACCTGGAGGACGAATTTCAGCCACACGTGGGAAGGACGAAGAGGACAGACTGTACGGATTTTCTGCTGCTAGGGTTTCTGCTGCTAGGTAGGGTTTCGCAGAAAGTTTGACCAGCGTTGACTTTGGTCAACGCTTGGTCTAATCAAGCTGAAAACTTGTGGAAGGTTCGATTTTTGAAGGCCGTACTACCTAGCACAAAAATCAAGGTCAAAGGGTTGACCATTTTGCTGCTGCATTGACTTTTAGCTTGCTGCCCCTGCGTTGACTTTTCAGGACAGCATTGACTTTTGTAGAATTGACTTGGGTTGACTCATCTACTGGTTGGAGGGTTGTTGTGACACATGCTGGGTTGGCTGACCAAAGGAGACTTTGCTGGTTGAAGCATCCTGTTGACCGCCGAAACGAACACACACATTTTTCCTGTTTCTGATTTGTCTTCTGTAAGATCTGCTTATATGTTCTATCTGCATTTTGCTTAACTACTTGTATGATTGCTGTGAAAAGTGAAATTTCTCTTAGCATAGAACATATACAAAACTTTACAACTAAGGCCCCTCACTAGATGGAAATTATCAGCAAAATCAAGGCAAAAATGATGGCTTGGGGCAGACAGAGGCTTACCACAACTAGAAACTCACTTTGGTCAGTCCTCTCATCCCTTTCTATCTACCAGGCCTCCTTCCTTTTATAGCTCCAAAAATGATCACTGATTAGTTAACAAAGCTAATTCGAAATTTTCTATGGCGACGAGGAAAGGGGAACAAAAAAAAATTCCATATAGTAAGCTGGGACATAGTGAAAAGGCCAATACCTGAAGGTGGACTTTAGGTAAGAGATCCTGTGTTGGCCAATCTGGCAATGGGAGTGAAGATCCTTTGGAAAATCTTCTCAAACCAAAGACACCCTGTAAGTCAAGTTCTAATTAAAAAATATCTGCATAGTCTCTCAATAAAGAATATGGATGAAGGAGCTTCACACAAAGGAACCACATTGTGGAAGTTGCATAGCCAAGGCTATAACTTCTTCAAAGAACAACTCTACAGAATTCCAGGAAATGGGAAAAGAATTAGACTATGGGAGGACAAGATCATGGGTCTCCAACCCCTAAGCCTGGCACCAGATATAGCAGACTTGCGTAACTAGATCAGGGAAAAAGGTATCCACAATCTTGTTGCCATTTGCACATGGGATTCAGCAAGGAACTGGAGTAATGTAGGAATTTACAGGGTAATTTCCTCAGAAAGAACACCAAAAGGACACCGCTCACAACCAGATCTCAAATCAATACACCAGTATTTTTGACGTGGTTAAAACCCTCAAAGAGGGAAACAGTCCACGGCCTGAGCCAACG
>APFE030603384.1:49779-77395 GCA_000404065.3 Pinus taeda
CGATTTTTGAAGGCCGTACTATCTGGCACAAAAATCGAGGTCAAAGGGTTGACCGTTTTGCTGCTGCGTTGACTTTTCAGGACAGCGTTGACTTTTCAGGACAGCGTTGACTTTTGTAGAATTGACTTGGGTTGACTCATCTATGATTGGAGGGTTGTTGTGACACATCTGGGCTGGCTGACCAAAGGAGACTTTGCTGGTTGAAGCATCCTGTTGACCGTCGAAACGAACACACACATTTTTCCTGTTTTTGATTTGTCTTCTGTAAGATCTGCTTATATGTTCTATCTGCATTTTGCTTAACTACTTGTATGATTGCTGTGAGAAAAGTGAAATTGCTCTTAGCATAGAACATCTACAAAACTTTACAGGAATATATTAAGCCTTAAGTTCTACAAAAAATCAATGTCGTCTTCAGTCTTTTAAGAGGGGTTTTATCGTGTTTCACAAACTAGACTCATGACTTAACCTTTGTTACTTTTGATCACGCGGTTTGGGATAAAGCGAGAATGCCTATTCATAGAGTGACTTGGCTTAATATCTTAAGTTTGTCTAAGGTTTTATTTGGAATGGTTTCAAAAGGAAAGTTTTTTATTTTTTAAGATTTTTTGAAAAAATTTAAAGGGTCCCAATTTATTAATATAATACTAACTATTTATAAAATAAATGGGGGGGTTGTTGAACAGTATAACAGGACCTATAGTTCCTATTACCTTTTCATAAATGACAAGACAAATGTCCTCAAAGAAATGTTTCCAAGGTAATATTGGAACTTAAATTAAGATAATACTATTTCTACTTATTAGAAAATCAAGTGATGTAAAACAATGCCTCTATATCTTCTTTTGTAATATTGGTCACTACATTTGTCTTTGTAGGTTATTTTTTCTCTACATTGAGTGGTTTCAAGGGTTTTGAACATCCTTTGGATAATTTGGTGTTAAGCCTCATGTTAATATTGAGAGAAAATATGTGAGTCTAGCTTTAAAGTAGATGTGTATGCCATGGCACAAGGTAGCATGTTCATAGTACTAGGTTTGAGGCTAATTGGGCCAATTAATTTTGACTTGACCAATTTAGTGTTAGGTATAAAAAAAATATTTTCTTATTTGTATTTAATGGATTAAATGTTATAAGGTAATATGCTATAACTAGAATTAATAATGCTAAAAAAAAGGAATTGAGATTTCTATTTATAGATCTTAAAAGATCTTACTTGTCTACTTATACTAACACTATTTAAAGGAAATGAAAAGTCCTTGTCCATTGCATGTATGAAGCATGAGGCATGGTGGGAGAATGTCACCTTGGATCTTAAATTCCTAACTTGCCACCAAGTTTCATAGGTAGCATAACCTTAAGTGTAGGAAGCATGACCAAGGGATAGAATGAGGGGTGTGTGTGTTCCCTTTGCATCCATTAAAACCTACTCACCTTTATTCAAATTCATCCCTTTGTTTGTCATCTTTTCTATCTCTGAGTTGAGCTCTCATAGATACTAGAAGTAAGGAGACCTTGGCTCAACCTTCTTGTGTCCTGAGTGACCCCGTCCCAACCTTTGGAGGTTCTTTCTCCTCATCTTTTGTCACTAGAATGGGCTCATGCAACTTCCTAGATACAGATTCCTCCTCAAACTTTACATCCTTGCTTACTATTTTTTTCCTATGCTAGAATAGATCTCGTAGGCCTTTTAAGTCTCATTATAACCGAAAAATAAACACTTCCTACTAGAGGGCTCCAACTTGGTCCTTTTCTATATAGGTACATAAAATTAGACAACCAAAGATACAAAAATGACTCTTCTCTTTCTTTGCACTAGTGAAATTCCTCCATTGATGTTCTTTACTCCAAGATCTTGTGCAAACAACTATTTAGGATGTAGATTATTGTGTTGCATGCCTATACCCAAAGAAGCATGTGCAATTCCTAGTCATGAATCATGGCCCTAATAGTCTCTATGATGGATCAATTATTTCACTCTACAACCCCATTTTGTTGTGGGTTGTGCAAAATTTTAAACTCCCTCTTGATTCTTGTATTCTTTCAGAAATCCTTGAAATCATTAGACGTATACTCACCCCTATTAATATCAAATATAAAAATCCTTAATCCGATTTCCTGTCTAGTTCTGAGCAAGAGATTTGAAATATTGAAACCTACTAAATACCTCATAATTCATCTCCAAGAAATAAATCCATGTTTTGCAAAAAAAATCATCACATTAGAGAAATTTTGCGGCCAAAAATGGGCCTCAAAACAAAAATGTACAACAAAAATCAACTTCATAAGAATCAACAGGATTCAATATGATGATGTCAACCATGGGGGTTGATTCACCATTTTTGGAGTAAAAAGATAAAAGGATAAAAAATAATAATAATAATAAAACTACTTTATTCAACCCTATTTTCAACTATCTCCCTACCATTTTATTCAATCTCGAGCGAGAGCACTTATTGGATGTAGAGTTTTTTTTTCATCCGGAGTACCATGTTACTTTCGATGGGACCCTACACACAAATGTGAATACAACCAAAAAAATATATATAATATATATAATTATATTATATATTATATATATATATTGAAATCATGTTTTTTCATGTATTTCACATGAATTGTGTAGTAGGATCCATTGAAAGTATGCAACATGGGTACTCCTTGGATGAAAAAATAAATTTTGCATCCAACGAGTGTTCCCACCCTAAATTTGAGTAAAATCATAGGAAGATGAGTTGAAAAAGTATTTTTTTCTTTTTCCGTCCAAAACTTGATGAGGTAATCTAATCTTATTTTATTATTTCCACTATTATTTTATAATATTCCTTAGGAGGCCCATTTTAGACCTCAAAATTTCTCTAATGATAAAGGAAACATGGTACTTACCTTCCAAAATTGATGCTAGTAACATTATTCCACAAATTTCCAAATGAATTAAGTCTGGAATCTCCTTAGACCATGCTCACTACTTGAAAAAGTAACCTTGGCATGCTTTCCAATCATGTACCCTCTACATACTCCCTACTTCTCAATGATGAAATCTAGAGGTCTTGTGAGTATCTCCCTCAGAATAGGAAATGATATATAATGCAATTTCCCTAGGATCCTCTTGTGCCATAACTTTCACTAGCTATTGCTACTATGAACCATGGACCGAACAGGTTAACCTTGTAACTTGTACAAATTTCCTTCTCTAAACCCAATCATTTATTCTACGTCTACGCTAGATCCTTGTGGCCTGATAAAGACTTGTATTTTCTTGAAATCTATTATAATCCCTTTTCTTCCATAATTGAAACTAAAACCAAATTTCTCTTTAGCCTTAGAACAAATAACACATATTAAATTTTAAAGAGTTACCTGACTCAAGATGGAAGGAAATAGTACCAACTCCTACTCCTAAATACTTGGCATCATAACCAATATCAACATATAGTCCTAAGTATTTCTCTGTAATTATCAAGATAATGCCACATGATGAGATTCCCCACTATCATACCATGAATTCCTTGAAACCATTAGAAATGAAAGATATCATTGAGTGATAAAATATTTTTCAAACTCGATAGCAAACTCATTCATCTGAGTTTTTCTCAAGGCTACTACCTACTTCTACTACTGAATCCCTTTTGCCTTCTTTTTGGACACTTTTATGCCTAATGTCCAATCATATGACAAATAAAGTACTTGAGTTTACACAAGTCCTTCTTTCCTAGTTATGAGGCTAACTCCTCACTCTTTCCCTTACCCTCACTAGAACCTTTTATTTTTTGCTTATTTTTCTAACTGAATTGCGAAAGGTTCTCATCACCACTCTTCTTGTTGGCCTTAACTCCATCTGAGTCTCATCATGGATATATTCATCTCACAGTCTTTAAAAATTGGAAAGTTTCTCACGAACACAAACATTTTGGACAAATGATTCCCATGAAACTAGGAATCCATTTAGTGTCATGTTCACCAATTCAACATCTTCCACCCTCTCCCCAAATGTTGCAAGTTTATCATGAATCGATATGGTCTTCATCAAGTAACCAGTAATGGTATCAAATATGGTCATATATATGGATCTGAGTTTGTTCTGTAATATCATCTTCATGTTAACATTCTTACTCTAGTAGAGTCTAACCAATGCATCGAAAATCTCCTTAGAAGTGTTATTCTCAAATATGTGTGGGTTCAAGTGATATTTAATGGAATTTACAATCATCTGCTTAGATTTTACCTCCTCCTTGTTGTGGGATACCAATTGTTTTGGATTTGTCTCTGATGTCAAGGTTTCATCTTTCATGCCCATAAATCATTCTTTTCCAACAAGATAGTAACTCTGACATTCCAAGATCGAAAATTAGAGTCACCATCAAATCTATCCTTGGATAAAAGGCTAGGTGATTCCATCTCTAATATGCACACAAACTACTACTCTTCGTTAATTTAATCAGAGTAACTCAAGTACCATGTAAAGTTTCCAAACGCTAGGTGACTATTTCCATATGCATCTTTATTAAATAAATCAATTCTTTTTTTTTTGCTAAGTATGATTAATCTATTAATAAAGAAAAAATCTATTTACAGAGTTGGTACTAGCTGTAAGAGAGTACAGCCTATCTCAGCTTGCCGGAGAACTAGTTCTAATACTGCCCCAACAGAGGGGAAACCAGTCTGATTGAGTCGAAATTACAAAAATAAATGGGATGTCATTACACATTATCCTCAGTTTTCTGAACAGAACTAACAAGACAACAAAAAACTAGCATTTCATCCTACTGGATGCGCCTACATGGACAAAACAGAAGTGAAGCCAGACATTAAAAGAAGTGCCAACTCGCATTGGGAATAATGAGCTCCGTTGTCGGTTCCTCCACTATCGGGCAACCCCAATTTTCACGGTTGTCCAGCTGAGGTTGCTCGCCTTCACCTTCCTCCCGCCACGCATCCTCCTCATTCAGCGTGTTCATCTCCTTGTATGGCGAGGCACGTTGAGGCTCTGAATCCTCACGCCTATTCTGCATTGCCCCCTTCCCTTTTCGCTTGGGCTACCCTCGGTGCTCAATTTCCATGTCTGTGCTCATATTCTGTTGGGCTCTGTGTTGACTAGGTTCCACCTGAAATGTAGCACTTCCAGAGCAGGGCCCCTGGGTGTTTTGAGTCACTTCCTCAGTGAATGAGATGGAAATGGTGGCCGTAATGACTGGCTAATTAAGAGTGTTGTGAAAGTGGAAGAGCATGGTATGGGGGGAGGAATGCCTAGGCAGAGAGAACGGAGTTGAGCGAAGACCCACGCGACCCCGACCACTCCTCGTGTTGGGGTAGTGAGGATTATCAGCTGAGGAGGAGGGAGAGCTCGAGGACCTTCGCCTCCTGGCCTGTTGTCGAGAACTACCACCTCTCGAGCCTCCCCTTATACTAATTAATCGTTGTCGCACCATGACGAGAAGGGGAGTAGAGAGAGCGCACAGATACTCTGTGATATGCGAATAAAACAGATATGGAGCACGCGGAGGGTGCGTCTCAGAAGCCCAGCGGAGCCCAATAGGCTCCCATAACCCACCTCCTCCCGACCAATGATGCTTATGGAGCCTCCTATCAATTCCATACATGTTCCTGGATTTAACTTCATCCACTTCGCCTCAGCTTTCCTCTGCCATAACTCCTGCATTTAATGTAGCCAAAGGCCAGCTAGCCCTGAAGCATGCGGAGGTGATGGTCCCTTCCCCTTCACGCCTGTACATTCCTTCTTCACGTTGCGCGAAGCCATGTGATGGCCCCTTCTGCTTTAATAAACTCGTCATGTCACTGGCCAAGTGGTGTGGAGCTGGCAGGTGTCATTCAACACTGCTCCACCCCTGTCCCATCCTCCTAGTTTCTCGATGAATCACCCGCATCTGGGGTAAATAAATCAATTCTTAAATGTATTCAATAAAAGAAATAAAAAAATATGGCCATGTATCAATCACACAAATGGTTGGAAAATACAATGGAAGCATAAAATGTGAAACATGAAATGTGTGCTTCAAATAATCTTATCATTGATGAGTTAAAACTTATAAGGACACCTCAAAAGTAATTTTTTCTTCCTACTCAATTAGAAAACTACAAAATAGGTCTAAGAAACCTATGGTGTGACTTTAAATGTATGATTGTATGGATATGTATGGTATTTCTGTACAATTGTATCGAACTCATTACATGAATAGATCTACAACTTGCAATCATTATTGGTTTGTTCTTCTTACTATTCCACTATTTTCTCCTTTCATGGGCCTCTTTCTTCACCTTCAAACAAAATTTCTTTTGTGAAGAATCAATATATATTTTCCCTCTCATTGGGGGAATTTTGAGGTCTAAAATGGGCCTCCTAAGTAAATTATAAAATAATAGTGGAAATAATAAAATAAGATTAGATTAGATCATCAAATTTTAGATGGGGAAAAAAATCTATATTTTCAACTCGTATTTTCAACTTACCTCCCTATGGGTTTACTCAAATTTCGAGCAGAAACACTAATTGGATGCATAATTTGATTCCTAATCCAAACACTTGTATGCCTTAACTAAACCTACCCTCTCTAAATACTCAATTGGCTATGGGAAAAATTAGCAACCTCAGCACCTAGGTGGACCTACTATGGAACCCCTCAATGGACATAACTTCTCTTTCTTTTATTTATCTTTTGGCATTACTTCCACTCTAACATCAATTTATTAGAATTTATACATGCATGTTGTTACACAAGGTAATATCATTAGTACTATTTACATTAGCTAGAGGATACCTTATTGTTAACCATAGAAACAAAACAATTTTTTTATTCCTATATGTATGGATGTTGAATGGGAATAATTGCATCATTTTTTGTTGATGTACTTGAATTGTGATTTTAGAAAAACAAAAATGTACAAAGAGTGAAATTTAAATAGGAATGAATAATAGGAAACACACCTTGATTTTGCCAAAGTTTATTGTCAAAACCTTCTTTCAATGATTTAACTTCACTTATTATAGAAGTTCGTGATTTTTATTTCCCATGCCATCCCAAATTAGCTTTTATTATCAATATGGCAAGAATAAAAAATTAAAGGGTTTTGGGGATTTATCAACTTTGATTCTTCTTTTGTACAGTCATGATCCAAATATTTTGAATATCAACTAATTCTTAATTTTATCTAGAAATTTATGTATTCAATTGAAACATGATATTTTATGTATACAATTGAACTTATAAATTCATACAATGATTAAATCGTCAAACTATTAATTAGTACTTGAACACAATAAAACAATGCACTTAAATCATTAATAAAATGTTGTGTAATAACATAAGTGCACTAATGTACTAATGTAGATTTTACACTATTGTTTTAAAATATATATAATATTTGTGCTTTTGTATCGGCTCTACCTTGGTGCTTTGAAATATATACCAATGCTTTAAACTATGTATTGCTTTTCCATAGGTTCTAAATTGATGCTCTAACATGCCCTATGTGTAATGTTGCTTCAATATTGGAAATGCATAGATGCTCTAACATAACTGAAGAGAATTACTACTTCAATTAATTGGAGACATAATGGAACTTTATCAAGACCAGAGAGCACCATTTATTTCACAAATGGTGAACACATCGGTGCTATAATGTGGAATACACATTGGAAATTTGAAACACATGAGACAACATTTATTTGTAAACATGTGGCCAATGCATCCTTTATTAAAATGTACAAGTTCTTTGGGTAAATATTAAATCACAGGTGTTGTGTGTCTCAATCACATTATCAATGCTTCACACATACCAATAAGCATTCTCACTTTAAAACAAGTTATTGCAACACCCACAACAATGGATGGTGTGTGTATTGACACTCCATATGGGTTGTAGTGGATGGTGTTTTCATATCAACAACACACCAATGTGTGATATGTACATAGGCACATCCATTTCCAACAACAACAACAAAACACAAAAACTTTGTACATAGACTAAAAACTTATATCAAATATTTCTGAAAACCTCCTCCTAATCCTACAAAAAGTAAAGGTCTGGAAAAAAAAATACATTTATATTTTGACCCATACATTAAAAATTAAATTTTCACAAAATACAACATAACTCTTATGAGACCAAGTTGTTTATATTTATATTATATTTTGACCCAACATTAAAAAATAAAAAAATAAAAATAAAAAATCTTCACAAAAGACATAACTCTAGTGAGACCAAAGATTTGAACAAGGTTTTTTAAGTTTTGACATTATACACAAACAAAAAAATATTCACAAAAAGATACGGTTGGAGAGGGGCCAAAGTTTGCAACAATATGCATAATAATGCAAACCTAACAATTTGTTGAAGGCATTAAGTTCAGTAAAATTTAGCCACTAATAACAGAGAATCGGTTGGTAGCTGGCTATTAAGGATATGGAATGATTGTTTTAGTTGCCTTAAGTTAAACGCATAGCTATGTTGGTACATATATTCTCTTCATATCTAATGAGTGAACAGAATTCTTGATTTCACCAGGAATTTTTAGTTCTTCATGGCTCCAAATTTATAACCCTTGTGGTGGGAAACCTTCATGAGATCCATTGAATTTTCAATGAGTTATAAATTTCATATACAAATGAAATCATGTGAAGTTCCAAATCTTATAGGTAAAGAAGTGTGAAGTTCAAAAACTTTCAGTCCCTCAGTTTTCTAAAATTGCCAAGTTTCTTCAAGACCAAACCATTCTATATGAATTCATCATCTGGTTTCATAATCATTTCAAAATAAATATATATTGTTTTACATTTTTTAGACGTGCTTGAGAAATTTTTCATCGTGATAACCTTGCCTCTATTAGTAATAGAAACAATATGGCAACCATCTTGTATAGCAACCATTTGCTTCAAACACTCAAGTAGAAATATTGAAGACAAAATACATCAACTTTGTTGGTATATAATAGCCACTTGAACAATCATCAAAATGAAGAAGAGAAACCCAATTTCACATTATTGATGTTTTTGTAAAGAAAAAATCTAGATCCTCCATTGATAATTATTAGTAATATTAATTTTTAAAATAAAATGATATAAAAGGGAAAATAAAGGAAAATATTATTTTTTACTTATTTTTAACTTTTACCATTAATTGTTTTAGGATGTTAGAGAGTAGATTCAACTTCATCCAAGTTTATATGGAGTAGGGAAAATTTCATATCTCATTCAATGTTTAATAGACTTAAGTGTTTTCAAGATTTCAAGATTCACGCGATTACAACATTTACATTGGAGCCTATCATGTATAACGCTATGAAATTTTTGTTTAAAGAAGAGCATCAAGCCCTCTGTGTACTCGAATGTTGATGAGGTTGATGGTTGAACTCCATTGTCATGATTTTAGTAAAAAAATACCCTTTCACTCAAGATAAAATCTCTAACTAGGCATGTTAAGTGTTTTCCACAGATTTTAAGGCTTGGATTAGGAAATTGCATCAAAGTTGAATAGTATTGACTAATGTCCCAAAAGGATCAAGGTAAAGGCAAAGGGTAGATGAGGACACAAGTTGGTACTAATGATGAGGATCCCAATATAAGCAACGGTATTTATGATACATAGGAATTTTTTATAGTGTGATTTTCTTTGGACCCTAAAGGACATTTAGAGCCTTGTTAACTATATATTTCATTTTAGATATGTATCACAATTTATATTCAATCTCATTTTTCTGTATTCACACTTAGTACTTACATGTTATATACATGAGTAATATTTACATATTTGGTGCCTAATGGTTTGAATTTACATTGATGTGTGTTGGATTGCATTATTTATGCAATTTTTTAATAAATTAGTTCACCAATCAAGTTTGATTCCATATTAGTCAAACCCCAACCAGTTCTAATTTTAATAATATTGATACCTGTAATAATGAATGTTATTGGTGCAATGTTATGTATATTCAGTGAATGTTTAAAAGTTCTGTAAATTATGTTTTTGTATTTATATATTTTGATTTATATTTCTTTCATATTTTATATGAGGACCCCTATGATGTTTCTTCTAATTTGAATTCCTTTCACACATCCCTCAATGTGTTTCCCTGCACCACATTCCCATATTTGTTTCATTTAATTATGCAAGGAGCTATTCCTCCATGATCTCATACCCGATTGAGATCACTAGACTTCAAAAGCAAAGACAAATAGAGATAAAATAGTGTCCCAACCCAAATGATAAAACATGCATCAGGCAGTAGATTCTATATACTACAAGGAAATATGTATGCACCTAGGCTCCTCACAGGTTGGGGAAGGATTTTGGGTTTGATGCAAATTCTTGTGCTCCACTCTAGTGATTTACCTCATCCACACCTGATATCAATCCCTACACACAACCACACAAAAAAAAACAACAAGTGACCTTCCTTGGAAGCTCGTTAGATCAAAATATCATAGAAACAACTATAACGCATGTTGAATACAAATAAATACAGGGAAGGAACATATGTTTCTATTAATCATATAAGTTAAAATAGATCAATATACCTTCAACAAATAATATCCTCTTCTCCAGCTTGTAGTGTGGTCTCCTCTCCCAATACAGTAGAGCTCTCACGCTATAGTTTGGATACTTCCTCCCTTCCCCCTTTCCTCTTGGTGAGATTATATAGACTAATTCTATCCTTTGAGAAAATGTATCTAGACACCTAGGGGATTTATAAGTTAGGAAACTTATACAATAATGGACCCCTAGCCAACTCATACACAAGTGGGTCATGTTGATCTCCTTGGGAAAGATAAACTATAGAAACCTTTTTCACAATTATGAGATTTTTCTCAATTATCTCAATCATGAAATAATTATTATCTCATAATTATAAAATTTTGGAAAATTAATTATGATAAATAACTCATTCATGTAATTCCACCCTTTTATCATGGGATAAATCTCACATAAATAAAATAAAAGGTGAAAATGAACACATTTTAGCCAAACAACTAAGCTAAATTGACATCAGTTTTCTCTCACTATAATGGAGTTGCAAATAGGGTTATAACAGATGCACCCTAATGCATGAGGTCAAAAGAGAAACTGATGGTCAAAATGCATTACAATAATACTTAAAGCTCAAAATGGGAGAAAGGAGCCAAGACCACAAAGCTTGATCAAAGGAACTCAAGTGTTGAAGTCTCAATTATGCTGATAATATCCCTAATGCGGGCATACCCATGCTCGGTCATAAGAAGATACTGAACATGGTCACCATAAAATACACTACGGATCCATGACATGAAATGCTAGAACATGGCCATCAATACATACACAGTGGATCCATGTGACTCAACAAATATAGCATAGCCACTAAAAAATACTATCGTTGATCTATGTCACAGTATACATCAGTAGGACTATGGACAAATGACAGATAGAGAAGTATCTCAAGATAGTCCTCAAAGTACATGAATGATAAATAAATTCAACACAAAGTGGGAAGGATGACATATAAGAGTGAGGTGTCCCTAACCCAGGGTCTTCGACATAACCCCAATGGCATGAATCTACATCATGAGAATAAGTGGGTTGATGTTGAGCATGGTAGAAACCACCTGATTACCAGCCAATGAGGTAAACCAATAACAGATGCGAGTTAATCCATCAATGAGAAAAATGGACCCCAAGGTACCTAGTACAGTCCACCAAGTGTGAATAAATGAGCTCATGTCAAACACTAGTGAACTCAACCAATCAGGAGCCAATGATGTAAACCCACTGTCAATCATGAGGAAGCTTGCCACTGAGATCTGCAAGCTCCAAGGTACTATTGGTTCCTATATCAAACTCCTAGAGTATAAGTTGAAGTACACATGAGAAGATCTGTTGAAGGAGGGCCTTATGGTATCCCAATCAATCGACATGGAACAGACTGGGATGATGTGATGTATGGATGAACTCATGAATTGATTAAGTACAATGGATATAGGGATTACCGACACAAAAATCTCAATAGGCTACTGTAGGTGGCCGAGACAGGTTGAAGCTTCCCTTGAACACATAGTGGCACGACACGAAAGTGACTTCGCAAGATGACTAATGAGCACCGTGTGATATCATGCAATGATGCAAGAGGAAACAAGGCATGCTCCATATGACTAGAAGAGTAACCAGTCGGAGGAGTAGACAAACTCATATGTATGGTATGCTCCTAGGTAAGCTAAAACTGAACTATGAGATAATGAAACAGATGGGTGGGTTCGAGGGTAACAGAAAGGATGTTTCCATTTGATGACTAATGGAAATAAATGTTCCCTCCCTTCTCTTTTTATAAGTTCCTTTTTCGTAAAGTTGTCCCCAAAGCCTAAAAAAGAGATAAAAGTATACAAGGGGGAGCCTCCTAGCCATAGTAGAATAGGGTATTCCTTTTTCATAACTAGTCTATCCAAGTTCGAAAAAGGGTTGAACTTATACTGGGTAGACAACCCTTCAATTAATTTAATGAGCTTGAAGGAGACAAGTTCACTCAGAAATATTTTATAAATTAAGGAGTCAGAAAAGAGCTTAAAGAAAATACCGACTAGAGGAACAAGTGGAATAACGGATAGCTATTGGTTACAGTAATGATGGAACTACTCATGACATAAATAGGATAAGAGGTTGGCTAATAGGTCCACTCATCGTAGTGGTTCCTCCAAGAAAGGGTAAAACACCAAGTGAAATTGAATGGCAGGCCAAGCAGATTATGAGGATGAAATGAGGAAACCAAGGCTCATCGTGCAAAGTAGGCTGATAAAGAGTGGCAATCACGAGGGATAAAAGCGTTGGAATCCTCCTGGGGTATAGCCAGAAAAGAGATGAAGAAGAGGACATGAGGCTCAAATTCTAAGTCATGGTGGGTTAGAAGGAAGGATTCTGAAAAGGCGAATAAAATCAACTACATGGACACCAAG
Source organism: Pinus taeda (assembly GCA_000404065.3). Classification (NCBI taxonomy): domain Eukaryota; kingdom Viridiplantae; phylum Streptophyta; class Pinopsida; order Pinales; family Pinaceae; genus Pinus; species Pinus taeda. The sequence goes on from APFE030603384.1 coordinate 62,712, forward strand.
ACGGCAAAAAGGTGCTAACTAGGTATCCATGAGCAAGTAAGCTCTAGCACCAAGTGACGACATGCATAATGGAAAGTGACAAAAGCCGCAACTTGATGGGGTCAGACATAAGGCAAAAATATGGCACTGATGATCAATAATGCATTGGTGATAGTGACAGATGACCTACCCTATATGCCAATTTCAAGAGAAACGCACCTAAGGTCCAATGGATGTCACAATAGAAACACCACCCTATCCTGTAAAATCCATCCACAAATACTAGATCCATGGTTAAATCACATAATGAAAGAAATAAACATGGATGAGGTAAAAACAGGACCATGTATTTTTGGTTTTTTGAATTTTATAATTTTTTGGATTTGTGGTAAAATAAGGCATGAAAAACACTCGCATCACACATAAAAATAAAAATGGTAAAAACAACACACTCCTATGTACAATTTGTACAGGCGCAACACAATCTAGTAGGTCACGCTAATGTGTTCCCACAGTCGGGCAGAGGCCAAGGGTTTCTATACACGAATGCATGGAGGGTAAGGGGACCATATGGATCACTAATTTGGGGCCATACCAAAGGAAGTCAAACCAACCAATGCTGAAAGGTTGACCATGCCAGGGATATTGTGACATAGTCATGCTCTCAAAATTAACCTAAGGACACAAGGGAGGATCAAGACATAAAGTGGGTATAAGGCGCTCGTCAACATGTGGAGAGGAGTTTGACAATTCATTACCAAGTTTGGTAGTAGAAGCCCAAGAATTGACTCGGTCCATGGGTGGCACTTCCAAGGAGAGCTGGGGGGATGCCCCCTTGGTTGATTTAAGATTTACATTTCCAAGATCTACTTGTTCCACGTCGAGGAGACTAGAGTAAGGAAGAGGGATAATCTCCCTAGGATTATCAATAAATAGATCCATGACCTCCAAGTTGACTAGCTAAGGCAGTTTGTCATCAAGGGAGCCATGTGGAACAGGTGGAGGGGAAACCTATGTGGGAAAAAGAACCTAGTCATATTCCATATTGGGATATATTTTATGAACAATGTCAGGTGGTACTGACAAGACTTTCAAAGAGGCAATCTCTTCCACAACAGGTGTCAGAGGGTGCTCACCATCTTGATCAACTTCCATAATAACAGGCGAAACCACTCAAGGATTAGGAGGTCTATGGGTTGCATAGGTGTCGGAAGAGATCATATGCATAGGAGCTTTGGAATATGTAGAATAAGTGTTAGGTGGAAGGATTTGAGTAAAAACTCCCATAAGAGCTAAAATTTTAAAGGGTCCTGCTCCAACACTCTAAAACTGGGTGATCTCCCATGAGTGGTACTGAATTTCCCGTAGTGGCAATTTGGGTGGATGGCATGCAATAGTCAAGTTGGTCAATAATGACAATATTCATTCATGAGGAAAGCAAAGTACATGAAATATGGATGAGACAACTGTCGTCCTGGCATAAAACCTATTATGACCAAGGAGCAGGTTGTAATCCAGCGTGGCATTGACATATACATTTTTCCCCCTAACTCAATGGAAAACTTGGAGAGAACCCCCTTAGGTACAAATTTGTGTTCGTCAAAATATTAATGAGTGGTGTTGGACGTGGCGAGCATCGGAGAGCCAAGAACCTTCTAGCACGATTCTGACATGACACACATGGAAGAGCCATCATCAACCAAAGTGCGATGAATATTCTTATGGAAAACATGCACGGTGATCTGAAAAAAAAAAAAATAAAAAAAATAAAAATAAAAAAAATAAAAATAAAAAAATAAAAATAAAATAAAATAAAATAAAATAAAATAAAAATAAATAAAAATAAAAATAAAAAATAAAAATAAAAAATAAAAATAAAAAAAAATAAAAAAAAAAATAAATAAATAAATAAATAAAATAAATAAAATAAAATAAAAATAAAAATAAAATAAAAAATAAATAAAATAAATAAAAAATAAAATAAAATAAAATATGATGGGAAAGGATAGGAGCATCCTTGTCAGCGTTAAAAGTGATGAAACTTGAGCTAGACAGATCGACTCCACCAATCACATAAAAAAAGGCCTTGCACTTCTGAGAACATATTTACAAAACCTCCAGTGCAAACATGGCACAAGCATCCTGGGAAAGATCTTCAAAATTATTGTAATGCTAAGCAGCCCGGGCAGAAGGATTGTGTGTTGTCTTACTAAGAACACCCTTGGGGGGGCAATATACAGGTTCCATAGGCTTATCCAGAGTGAGGGGTCCAGTGGAAGTAGGTGGAGTTGATGAGTCCTTAGAAGAAATCGACTTAGGAACATCATAGGATTTGACTCGCATAGTCACATCCATGTCTTCCTTACACATAAATATGAATTAAATATGGGTGGGATGAGAAAATGACCTCTTGTTTCCCCCTTGTGGAGGTGGAGGAGGTTGAGCAACCATCTATTGCTGAGGTTGTGCAAGGAATGGATGAGTCAAAACAACAGGTTGTTGAGTAGATGGTGGTGAAAGGAGCCTATGGACTTCGTCCATCAGAGGGCACTCATGAGTGAGGTGGTCACCTTGACATATTTTACAAGGGAATTTTATTTTATGACGACGTTCACTAGCGCCCCCTCCTTGATTCTGAGGGATGGTTTGGGGTTCCTAAGAAGTTTGGTTCTTTTGTTTATTCTTCTTATTATTCTTACCACCATATTGTTGGTTGTTCTTCAGTTGAGTGGACTTCACCATTAAAACATCAGTGGACTTCTCAGAAGAGGGTGCTTTAGCAAAGCTAGACACACTTACTGGGGCTTGAGATGTCACGATCAAGTGCCTGAGTTTAGCAACAAGTTGGCTCACAAAATCAGAAACAAACCCAATCACACCATTGGCATGTGCGCCAAGAGCAGGTTTAGGAGGGTCAATAGAAGGCCCAAGGGCATTAGTCAACACTTAGTATAGCGTACCCGACTATGAATAGATAAGATCCAATTGTTAAGGACCTAAAATGGCTTTCTCCTTGGTAACGACTCAAAACATAGACACATCCTTGGAAAATTAAGGTTGGAGAGAGTGAATGAAATAGTTACGTAAGATTTCATCGAGTAACTTGGCTCTCACTAACCTCTTGCGAGGAAGCCACTCATGAATGTGATCAAAAATGAATGTGGCATCATCTTGTTTAAAGTTTGACAAGAGATCTGATTTGATATCATACCAACTAGGCAACTAGAAGTGTGTCAAGAAGGTTTGAGCTAAGGAGACAAAGTCACTATAAGATGTAGTATCTAACTCGATATACCACTTTGTAGCATCCTTGGTTAACGTATGTTAGAACAAGTTAAGTTTAATAGAATCATCCACCAAATAATTAGAGGAACACCATAAGTAATAAGTGGTAATGTGGGTGGATGGATTCTCCCCAGGATTCCCTTCAAACTTGAGAATATCGGATGGAAATTTAGCAGGCATGGTGGCCACAAAGGATCATGACGAATGGAGTCATTAGTCAACTTTGCTAAATCCGGTAAATCAAGAGAAGATAAGAACGGATTGTGGAGTTGGCTAAATGGATCATAGGTAGGAGAAGCCCCTGACCAACCTTGTGGTCCCCCCATGTAGGGATTGTGATGCATGTTGTGGTTGTTAAGGAATGAGCTCGCCCCGACATATGACTGTTGCGAGCCAGAGTGAGTGGTGTAAGGGTTTTTCCTCCCAGGATAGATTCCCTCAGAGAGAAAATGACCCCCAAGAGCATGACTTCTCATAGGGTTGTAACCAAGAGGATAAGATGGACGAGCCTGAGTGGTAGGACCGACATAAGGAGAATAACCTATATGAGTGACAGTACTAGCAACAGGGTTGCCTCCAAGTAAAACAGCCCCTCTAGGAAAGGCATTGGTAGGTGGTTCCCCTCTAAACAACGAACTATACTAGGCTAGTGACATGCTAGAAGCAAAATTTCCCCCAGGCTAACTAGGAACAATTGATGATCCCCCCCCCCCCACATATTTCTGGAAGTAACCACGCCTAACTAAGGAAAAGGAATCATTGGTTGAGAAAATTTGGGTGAAATGACTCTTGATCCTACCAGCTAACTAGGATGAGGCACCATGGTCAGTATAGAAGATGGTGTGGGCATGGAAACATTCGAGAAATTTTTAGGAGCTATAGATGAGGCTTGCAGAATTCCCCAAGAAGAAGTGAGAGGTGTAGACAGAAGAGTAGGTATGGCCACACTAAGAGGTGACAAGGATGACATGGCAGTTTACATTGTCGATCAAGAAGGTAATGAGGTCTCAGAATCCGACATAGGATGGTTAACTGAAAAATGTACTAAAGTATATGCAGGGGTAGAACCATCAGGGTTCATCCACAACAACACAAGTCCTAATGGATTAGTCAAGGGTGGATTGGGAGGAGAAGCAGAATTGTCTGCCAAAGTTTCAACAGAGATCAGATCACTATCAGAAGGACTAGGTATAGACTCCAATAATATGTGTTGGTCTAAGTATTGAGCATCAATAGGCACTCTCTGTGTAGGATTGATAATTCCACCTCATTCAAAAGGCAAACCGAGGAGGCAACGTGACTGACTGCGGCCAAGTTCAGCCAGGGTGATAAATTATAGATTAATACAATTATGTTATTGCAAACACCCTAAGGCAAAAACTATTGAATCAAACCAAACATCACACTAGAAGCATCCTAAAAGATAGCACACATAGACCAAAATACAAATAAATTGGCAATGGAACAATTACACTAGCAACCTACTTCCCAACCCTTTTAGTTGCAAACTCACTACATGTTCCCTCACTAGATGTGGAGCACCCCCTGATAGGACTAAGAGAGTATGAATAATATCTATCCTAGGTACAGAGAAGATGACCTCGACCCTACACCTATATATGAACCCTAAGAGATAGGCCATTATGGTTACCACCGAAAATAACACGACCTGGGGGGATAGTCATTGGACAAATCCACATGCAAGGGGAGGACACATAACTCCAAAAAGGAGCTAAGACTAAAAACCCCTTGAGATTTTCCTCCTAAGTGGTCCCCAAGTGCTATAGAAAACACTAATAACATCATTTTTATGCGTGCAAATTCTGCTATATCACGTCATCCAAAACTAAGTGAAATGGATCATGTCATCTTGCCTAGCCCAAGTGTGACCTTGTGCTTGAGCCTTTTGTGAGGAGGGTTTCCCAGACCACACTACTTCAAATGGATTTAACTCCCTACTGCAAGTTGTTATGTTTGTTTGTATTCTTGAACCAGTTAACTCACACTCCAATCTCTAAGACCCTAGCCCAAGCTACTCTTGGTGTGCTACTAGTAAAAATAAAAGATGCATCTAGTTGGTTTTAATTATCACATTGATTTTAAGTGGTTATTATTTACACATTTGGGTTGCGGCATGAAACTAAAATGGTGTGAAGGACTCTTTGTTAGTAACTTTGATGCAGCTATATGCAAAATCTCATTTCAGTTCGATGAATTCTAACTACAGGCGGTTAATACTTTTCCAAACAACACACTAATGCCTATTGATGCACCTCTCACTAAATTATAATATGCAAATTATCCCAATTTTATTTTTATTTTTTTTAAGATTGATGACCCAAAAATGAACCAAAAAGGAAAACCAAAGTAACTGAGAAGAGACCAAAGAAAAATTCCCAAAAAATAACACAAAGCACCACAAAGGGATTAAAGTTAGGAAAACAAAGCCAAACACACAAACACACTCAAAGTGTTCAAACCAAAATCCAAAAGTGGAAGAAGGAAGGCAATGTCAACAAGCTAGGGTTGTAGCGCAATGGCTCAACTAAAGTCAATGTTCTACAAAGGTCAAAATCAAACCCTAAAGGCAGGAAGGCCTAAATAAGATCAAACGAGAGTGATATAAAGCAATAAAAAACACACTCAAATGAACTTTTCTAGATGACAGTTGCACAACCAATCACAACACCATCAATTATGACAAAAACAAAATAGAGAAGTAAGAGACCACTTAGAAACAAGTGACGAAAGCAAAACAAGGGAAAATTTTAAATAAAAAGCATATCTTAGATGTTACTTGATCAACTAAATAGATCTGAAAACTTGGATCCAAATATGAGGACAATAGCCCTAACAAAAGCACATCTAACCTCCAAGGAAAACCTTAGAGTAGCGCCAAAGGAAGGATCTAAAAAAATAATAGGAGTATGCTCAGATCTCATATGTTTCATAGTTGAAAGAAAAAATAAGAAATAAATCCAACAAATAGAAGCAAACTCTGAAGAAAAACACCTGAAAATAAAGTAAATAAGCTAAAAGAAAACTTGAAAATTGGGAAAAACAGATAAAAAATAGGTTGATTTTTCAATCAACCATATCTTCCTCATACGAACTTCGTTTTAGGTGATTTTTTTTTGAGGTAAAAAATAGGATTACAGATCTATAATTAGTTTTTCTCAGTTTTGTACATAAAGTAACATAAATGAATAGAAAAAATAGTCGCACGTGAGGGCGGAAGTAAAAACAACTGGCCAATCTTTAATTGGCCATAACTTTCTCATACGGAGTTTGTTTTCAATTTTTTTTTTTTTTGGGTAGAAATTTGAGAGGAATCCATATATATGGTTATTTTTATCAAATTGTACAAAAAATAGCAGAAATTGAAAAAGTATGTGTCCTATAATTCTCTCATAAAAAACAAAAGAAAACAAAACTTCAAATCTAAGATCCGCTCAGGTCTGAAGCAAGTAAAACCAATTGAGATAAAAAATAATTCAAAAATCCACAGAGAAATCAATGGGAGACAAAAAATAACCAAATCCAAAGCAAAAGAGAAGATATCTAAATACAAAGAGGGCAAAAGAAAAATGCTCTCATTGCAAGCACCAATTTTGTTGCATTTAATTATGCAAGGAGCTATTGCTCTACGATCTCATGCCCAATTGAGATCACTAGACTGCAAAAGGAAAAACCAATAAATATATAATAGTGTCCCAACCCAAATGATAAAACATGCATTAGGCAGTCAATTCTATATCCTACAAGGAAATATGTGTACACCTGGCCTCCTCATAGGTTGGGGAAGGATTTTGGGTCTAATGTAGATTCTCACACTCCACTCGAGTGATCTACCTCATCCACACCTAATCTCGATCCCTACACACAGCCACAAATAAATGGAAACAATTAGTGACCTTCCTCAGAAAATCATTAGATCAAAATATCGTAGAAACAACTATAAAGCGTGTTGAATACAAATAGATACAAGGAATGAACATATGATTCTATTAATCATATAAGTGAAAGTACATCAATATACCTTCAACAAGTAATATCCTCTCCTCCATCTTGTAGTATGGTCTCCTCTCCCAATACAGCATAGCCCTTGTGCTATAGGTTGGATACTTCCTCCCTTCCCCATTTCCTCTTGGTGAGATTAGATAGGTTAATTATATTCCTTTGAGAGAATGTATCTAGACACCTAGGGGATTGAGAAGTTAGGAAACTTCTACAATAATGAACCCCTATCCAACTCATACACAAGTGGGTCAAGTTGACCTCCTTGGGAAAGATAAACTCTAGAAATATTTTTCACAATTATGAGGTTTTTCTTAATTATCTGAAATATGAAATAGTTATTATCTCATAGTTATAATATTTTGGCAAATTAATTATGAGAAATAACTCAATCATGTAACTTCGCCCTTTTATCATGGGATAAATCTCACATAAATAAAAGAAAAGGTGAAAAGGGATGCATTTTAGCCAAGCAACTGAGGTAAGTTGACAATGGGTTTGTCTCAATATAATGGAGTGGAAAATAGGGTTATAACAATGTCCCATAAACTTAGTGAAATATTGTTACTCATCTTTTGTTAAAATATCACAACAAATTGTTTAAAATAAAACGTAAAAACCAAAATTTACTAAGATAATATTTGGTGGTTAGATTAACAAGAAACGATAGTTTTTGTAACAGTTCCTAAATCATTTACAATGAATCCCAGGAGTTCAAAATGTACAATCCTAATTTTCAATTCCTCTTGATTAATAAAATACTTTAACTTGCTTGGTAGAGATTTCCCTGATAAAGTATCAAGGTTCTAACAAGTAAAATTTTGTGTGTTTAATGTGATTATTTCTTTGTTCTAAATTATTATACAGACTCTAAAAACAAAAAATTATATTATAGCAACGAGTTCACATTTGGGTTGAGATTTAGCTAAGTCTATTCAATCAATAATCTTCTGATTAAGGAGCCACAACCATCCTCATTTCATTCGAATGTACCCAGCGTAGTCATAGCTTTTTCCACCACAAAGAGTATTCTTCAATCCTAGCTATTATAGCTACCATGAGTTCGGTTGAATACATGCATCCATGCCAAGATGGTTTTGTAGAGGCCAAGCCAATCCATAGCTAAAAAAATGGATTCTTAGTAAAATTGTTTGGTCACACAAAGTCATGTGCAAAGAGTGGAGCCAAGAACGGGAATGGAAACATAGGTTGAGCCATTAGATATTTGGGGCAAAAGGATACTACTAAGATCTAAGCCACAAGAATGACAACCGAAGAATGACTAAAGAGCCACAAAGTCTAGCCATCAAAACCCTAGTCACCACGATAGTAGAAAATTGAGTCATTGAGGTGAAAGTAAACACTGGCTTGTGTAGCAATTTTTTATGTGAAGATAATATTTTTTAATTTATGTGGAAGTTCATTATTTAAAAAAATAATTGGAGACATCTAAATTTCCAAAGAAACCAAGTTTAAAATAGCATTTTGAGAAACAGATTTTATAAAATAAGGTTCGTAAAATGGCATTTGAATTGACACTATAAAAAAGAAAAAAAATTGATTTTGAGGCAAAGTCTGTGTGTATAGAATAATGGTAAATATGACAAAAAACAAATAGAGGTTGAAATATTTAATGGAAAAATTAGTTTTGAATTATGTTAACTTAAAATGAAATATTTGTTAGTACAAGGGTTGCATAATGCACTAGACAATAGGGGAAAAGAACTACAAATATGATCGATGAAGAGTGGAAACAGCCAGATGCCAAAGCCCTCATCAGAATTTAGTCATGTCTTGAAAATGATGTTCTATTTAACATTACTAGTGAAGTAACAATAGTGAGCTTATGCAACAAGATGGAAATCCTTTATATGATGAAGTCCTTGATGAATTGAATCTACTTGAAGAGACAACAATACAGTCTAAAAATGAAGGTATGAAAATTATTGATCATTTGAATGTGTTTAATACTCTTAGTCGTTTAATATAGCCGCTACTTATTAATAATTGTTTTTAATAAATTAATTAATTAATATCATATTTTAAATATTTTTTTTCAAAAACTAGTCGTTTAATATAGTTGTTACTTAATAATAATTGTTTTTAATATATTAATAAATTAACATTTTAATTTAAACATTATTGTTCAAATATAGCCGTTACTTGAAATTATGTCTCTACATTGCTCTCTATTTAAGCCTTTGTCATGGTCTGCCTCTTCATCTGGTCTTGATGATGAACCACACTTGTTGATTCGAAATGCATCGACCAAAAAATTCTCTCATGTGATTTCTATCGAACACTTGTTTAATTTAATAATAAAACCCTCAGTTGTTGCACCAATCTTCCCACACTGGGTTTTTCTGGGGACATTTGTCCAAAAATAACTGTGTAGGAGGTGTGTGATGTTTATTTCTCTCTTGTGCTATACTCAGTTTCCACAAAATTTTATTTGTGTAGGCTGCAGTGTACGTATTTCAATATTTGTCGTAGAACATTGCAAGTAACTTGTTCAAATAATTTAACAAGTAGGAGAAATATCATCAATTTGCTGCAGTAGGAATCGGGTAATCGATTTTTCACAGACCGCGCTATAGGAGGGTTGCATGTGTGCAAGAATTTGACTACAGTCAACCATAGTAGACTGCAGGCGCCATTGGGCTCAATTTGACCGCAGTAGACTACAGGTGTTGTAGGAGTGAATTTGACTACAGTCAACCACAGGAGCCATAGGGCCAAAATTAACCACAGTCAATTGCAATTGACCACAGTTGATTGCAGGAGCCACAGGGTCGAATTTGACTGCATTCAACCATTGTTGACCGCAGCTGATTGCAAGAGTTGTAGGACCAAAATTGACCACATTCATTTGTAGTTGACCATAGGAGTGGCAAAGCCGAAGTTTGATCATAAGATGACTTTTTAACCAGCATTGATCTACTACTATTTTGACCAAATTTTGACTGGTGTTTAGATTTGTAGTTGGCGCAAATTTTATAATGTCCCCAATGGAGTAATTTCCCGAAGGGACAAAGTGGCCTATCAATCCCCGTAGGATATAGTCTTTGATAAAGGGGAAAACCCCAATTACCCAATATTTGGGCATCATGGGGTAAGCTTTGGGGCAGCGGGGGCAAAAAGCCCAAAGTTGGATTTGCCACGAACCCCTCTCAATTAATTAAGAAGGAGAAACACCCACAAGGAAATCTATAAATACAAGAGAGTTAGGATCATTTGGATCATCATTGAATTGGATTGATTTGACTCTGTTTTTCTTTGAGCTTGAGGCTCTGAGAGTTTTAAGACCCCTTTTCTTCCTTGACTAGTTTCGATAGAGGTGATCCCACCCTACCTAGTCACCCTTTTCTTGTTTTGGCACAACATAGAAAGTGTAGCAACTTTGGTTTGGTTTGAGGACTTTATGGTCATCAATTTCTCTAAGAAGGATCTGTAGTAGGGAAACCAACATTCTAAGCCTGTTACCAACACCCTTTCGTGGACGTCTTTCAGAAAAATTCATGGTTATCCCTACTCATGTGAAAATTTCTAATCCTCAAGGAACCCCTACTGCAACAAATCTGAATCTACTTCACCTACTTGATTTTAATATATATTATCAAGTTATTCTCTGAATACTGAAGCAAATTACTTCTGCAACCTACACTACTTTAATATTTGATTACATGAAATAGAAAACAGAGCAAAGAACAAGATACGTAAGACACAGTTATTTTTGGACAAAATAGTCACCAGACAAACCCAATGCAGGAAAATTGGTGTAACAACTTTGAGGGTTTTCTATTATTAAGCAGTAGTTCTAAATACAAATGCTGGTAGCCCTCCCGGAAAACCAGTGACAGAGAAAATACAATGGCAGAAAAATTGAGTGAGTTTTACCTCACTTCACCCAGCAGATTCCGGCTAATCCGACAGCAAAACTAGCTAACCCCAGCTACTTTTGCGTTGGCCCTGTGTAGGCCCTGTGTCAACCTTACAGGATCTACCTCAACTCTGTGCTATCTTTTCTATCCACTGCGTCAACCTTCCCGATTGTTCCAGCAATTCCCCGACAGTTATGGCTTTTTGCATGGAGGGCAGCTTTTGCTTCGACGCTGGCCCTTTTGGCTCTGTGTGGGCCCAGATTGGCCCAGCGTTAGTCCTATTAGTTGTTGTACTGCCTCTAGTAGCTTCTATCTGCCTCTCTGTCCATATTCCCGAACTATCCCTGCCCCTCTGCTGCAGATTGATCACTCAATTCGAATTTCTCAGCGTCCTAGCCCCAGAAATTGAATTCCAGATCAATTCATTCTCTCTGTGTGTCTTTCTAAATAAACCCCAAGCCTCCTCCTCATACTTTTCTCATTGAGACTTCAACAGTGGAGATTAAGTCTCTAATCAATGGCTAAGATTAAATCATGACTTGATCCGCCTTCTAGATCATTCTCACCCATATTTTGATTAATAACCATTAATATCTTAATTTTCCTTAGTTTAGACTAAGTAAACCCATTAAAAATATTAATTATTTTAGTAAAATACAATCTGGGTCGAATTTCACCAAACGGTTTATGGGTTCTTTCATGTACCTTAGCCTCTCCACCAATTTTCATGGCTAGAGCACATCCGATCCTACCAAAAATTAACAACTCATCCACGGACCCAGAAATTTCTAGACAATGAAGGATAACAAGAGTTATCTCTGTGGCCTGGTTAGAACAATGAGTTTGAACCTACGACCAAATCCTATAGGGCTGCAAAAGTTATTTCTGAAGGAACTCTAACCAAGCAAAGGCACGTATATACACAAGAAAAACCCTTATGAATCACCGTCAGATCAAGTGCTAAGAATTCATAGTGTGGATTTGGAAACCTGAAGCAATGTAGTATTATGGAACGAATTAAGAAACTCGTTCGTGGCCCTATAATTTCCAGGAGAATGCAATTATGGGACCTGCATAATTCTTCCTGAGGATTAATGACTCCCCTCTATAATTACGAATGCAACTCGTGGGAAGATTGGAGTATACGAGATACGTCAGGGGCTAGTCTGTTGGCAATCAGTTCCAATTCGGGATTGGTATTAATTGCAGAGGCATGTTGGCCAGTGGTCAACCTCAAGAAATAAATATGAGTCGTTGCAACTAAATAGGTTGAGCCTAGACTGCTTGTGGTCAAGCTCACTATTGGACCTGTGCAACAACAAACTCACTACAACAACCGATTTGGATGTGGAAGACAAACTCAGGGCTTGTAGTCCCTATGGAAGCTATTTTACTAGATGCTCAACTAGTGGGATTCATAGTAAGGTTAAGCTTTAGTATTAATTTTGTGGCTAGTCGTGAATTGATATGAAACAACACTTTGGCCTTACCCTTAGTATTATGGAATTTTAATATTGAACTAATGGTATTTGAGTGGAACCAGTCCACTGTTTTGTTGGTGGGCAACCAACCCTACTTATTGTGTTTTGGCAAAGAATAATATCATTGTCAATAATATGAAGCAATAGACTAGATGAAAGATTGAAGTACTATATTGTGCATCTAGATTTAATCTATTGTTCATTGGATATCCATTGTTATATGAATGCATAAACGTGTTCAGTTGTTGAATTATTGGAAATCCCTTGACAAACAGAGAAACCCTAGGGGCAAAATCACCCTAGGACACTATAGTGGTATTAGAGTTGTGCATCTTTCCAGCTTGTGAGTGCATGAGCCTAGTGTGCTTCCAAAAGACACTCACAACGTTACAGTAAGAAGAAAAAGGAACACCCATAATTCAACTATGGGAGACAAAGTAGGGCAAGGAAGACAAGAGCCTCATGATATCTTGCAGGCAATAATCCATGAGCAACAGTGAACAACCAATATGTTAATACAAGGGAAGCAACAGCCAGCCCAAGGGCAGCAACAAATGACACAACTTATTGTCCAGCCTATAAACAATTTGGATAATAATGGTGTAAATGTTGGTAACAGGACTAGTGCTAAAGGGAACAACAACCATAATCCTAGTTCTTCCAATGTTGTTGGTCAAGCAAACAATGGGGTGACTAGTGGAAGAAGTCACACGCCCTTACTTCCGCAATTTTTAGATAATCATCCAACCGCAACACAAGGAGCCGCAGAGCAGGATGAACTCTTTAATGAGTACTTTCAAGAGTATGCAACACTAGAAGAAAATACAAGAGAAGCTAAGAGAAGCTCCATCTTTTCGAGGATACAACAACAACAAATACCAAAATAGACCCAGGGAACAACAAAATCAGGATTTGATGCACAAGGTAGGAAATATTTCCATCCCCTCTTTTGATGGGTCATCAAAATGCTCAACAAGGGCTTGGGTACAAAAGTTAGACACCCATTTTTTTACTTAATCCCATGCAGGAAGCAAATGCTATCCAATTTGCCACTTTACATTTGGAAGGGGAAGCGCATGAATGGTCGTACCATGGATTGGTCACCTTGGGACACTTCAACATAACATCCTATATGGACTTCACCTAACAATTGATAGAGCGTTTTGATCAAAGGGATCCTAACATACATATAAGAGAATTGGCACAAATCAAATAGACAGGGACACCATATAATTACATTATAGAATTTGAACGAACAACAGTCATGGTAACAAACATCACGGTGCAAAGGCGGGTCATGCTCTTCATAGAGGGTCTAGCTGAACAACTACATGAATGGATCAAGGCCTTCAATCCTACCACATTGCAGGAGGTCATCACCAAGACTCGAGATATGGAAGGTACAACATCGAAAGTGAAGACTCCACCCATATCACAAGTCCCTCCAAAAGATAAGGGCAAGAGGATATCTCTGAACCAAAAAACTAAGAAGGATAAATTGGATGAAGAAACTTGAAACAAGCTTAGAAGAAAGAATCTTTATTTCACTTGCAAAGAGCCATGGGATCACGCTCACCGATGTTTGTAAAACGGAAAGATTCACTACATTGAAGTACTATGAGATAGGGACAATGAGGGTGATACAACACAGCCACCTAGCAAGGAGCCTGGCATTTCTAAAGAAGCACAAACCCTAAAAGAAGTTAAGAAGCCGCTTTCAAGAAGTGAAGGAGGTACTATCGCCACTCTCTCGGGAGTCCCTAAATATCACACATGCAAAATCAAGGTGCCATAAAAGGGCAACGAATCATAGAATTGATAGATGGTGGAGCAACATTCAACTTTATTGGTGCAGTCGTGGTGGTAAGAAGAGGTGTCCCTACCAAAGAATTTGAGGGCTTCAAAGTGAGGGCAACTTATGGGTATCATATGACATGCACACAAGTAGTTCCACATTTGAGCATCACACTTGGTAAGTATACACCAATGTTGCACAACTCATACTCGTATAGCACTCGAGAACGACCCTTATAAGACTTGT
>APFE030603384.1:78739-162427 GCA_000404065.3 Pinus taeda
CTCTGCCCGATCATGGATCGGTGAGACAAAAAACCTTCCGGAACGTAGATTATCACTAGAAAATTAGGTCCACCTAGGCAATTTACATACATGACTCATATCTGCTAAGATTATTTACAATTTACACATGCAAACTGAGTTTACAAAACAATATGATCGGGCTGATGACGACAGGCACGGACACGTCGCTCAAGCGCTATCCCTTTTGCGAAGAAAAGGGGGTGTACTGCTATGGGTAGTTGACACATAGTGGTAAACATCTGGCTCCACTTGGGGACATGTTGCTGCACTGTAGGAATGTGAGAATCTAGAATATGCATCCATGCAACACAACAAAAATAAGTAGTGTCCATCCAAAAATCATCATATAACATTAAGCACATGAAAGATATAAGCTCTTCATTAACTATCTTGAAAAGTAAATCTAATCCTAAAACAGAAATGAAAATGCTGAAAAAACAAGGAGTAAGGCTAGAAATACAGAGGATGCCCTATGGCATCAAATGTGTTCAATATAGTGTATACTGAGCATTTGCCTACTTTCAGGCAAATCTATCGGCTGCTTGTCGGATGTGCCATGTCCAATTTTGCATACGGTAGGACTTTTCCCTATCCGAAAATCAAGCTGCTCGCGGTCGTCTGATGCATCAAATCTTCTTCTCGTTCTCTTTCTTTTGCGCTTTCTCTTCGTGGAAAGCTGTATCACTGATGACGTGGAACTATCTGCTTCAAAGCTCTCAGATGAAGTATGTAAGATATTTGTGACATGTCTTTCTTCATCCTGCATCTGCCATGTCAAGGATGATGGACCAATCTCACAGGTGCCATGAGTTATAACTTGATCTTCAATGACTGGTGGATTAACCGTGTGAGCATCAACCTGATTATTAATTTCCCTTTTATCTAGGTCGCCTTCAATTATCCACTTTTCAATGGAACAAAGGACCTCATAATAAGATGGAGCTCGCTGCAACATATAAGGAGGCTCCTGATCTATTGACGTTCCCTGGTTTCTTTTATCCTCTGACCATTGTTGAAATCTCTGAACCTGTATTTTGATGGCATCTATCTGACTAGAGTGTTCAACCTTTACAGCACTGATTTCCCTGGCATGGTTTTCCTCCATATCTTTTATTACATTATCGTTCTTTTCCTTTATGGTCATCAAGCAATACCGCATAGAGTTTATCTCTTCCTTATCATTTACTTGCATGGTAGCCAACTGATTATTATGATCGAACGTCATGATAGTCATTTCTTCATCCATAGTTAATAACTTGTTTTGCATAGAATTAATTTCCCTATCATGATTAGCTTTCATGGTCGTCATATTTTTGTCTAAGCCTGATAACTTGCTTTGCATAAAACTAATTTGTGTGTCATGATTAATCTTCATGGCCTCAATTTCCTTAGCATGTTGATTTTGCATGATCTCCATCTCCCTATTACGTTTTTCCAGTTGGGTGCATAAAGTTCTCACATCATTGGCGTAATTAGTTCGATTGATCTCCATATTTTTTACCAGCAACATTAGTTCTTGTATAATTTGCTTTTGATCTTCCTTTTCATTGTCATTTGTCCCTGCTTTTCCACTATCATGAATTTGATCTGCAATGGTACAGGTGGATTGCACATTTTGATATGAAGGATTGTCTTGGAATCTTTCACCGACAGCGAGACCTTTTATAAGATTACTTTCATTCTGTTGCACAATTTTAGGGGCACAAGGCAAGCTATCTGGATAACCATATCTATCTTTAAAAGCATTGACAATTTCTTGTAAAGAAGTGAAAGAATCTTCAAGACAATTATTAAACCAATTCAAAGCATCACCCTCTAAAGAAAAGACAAAAAGACGCATTTTGACATCTTCATGATTATATTGAGGGGGTCTACAATATATGATCATTATACGAGTAAACAAGCCTAGATGCCTTTTTACAGCGACTGAATCACCACTTGAGAACAAAGGTAATTTAGAAATGGCCACTTCCGGAATATCATGGAAATCATCAGTGAAATGACACGGTTTAAACGAATAATCCATGATGAATAACGAGGGACCAAATGGATGATAGAAAGAGATCTCTGCTCAAGAAAATTAATAATGAAAGAAGTGGAGTCACCACTTGAACAATGAGTCAAATTCTAGGATCCAAAAAGCAACGAACAAGCTGATATGAGAGAGGCTTCTTGTCTGGGAAAAATAAATGAAAAGAAATGGAGTCACCACCCAAACAAGAAACGAACTGAAGAGTAGTTGCTGCTATAATGAAAAATAAGGTCATGAAAAGACCCAGATGATGCCAAAAAATGTTGTCTCTGCCAGCTCAAATGAGAGAGGAAAGAATGATGAGAAATGAGAAGATGAATGCTGTTGAAACGCCACGGACAGAAAAACTCTATCCCCAGCAACGGTGCCAAAAAATGTTGTCGCACAGATTGTCACGACAACGCTCAAACCGGGGGCTATCACCCTGATCCCCGATCTCTCCGTTTAAGCCTGTCTCCCGCGGCTAAGGGGGGTAGACCCTATGGGATAATGGATGACCAACTGGGGACCAGTTGGGTTGGGAGACACGAGGGGCAACAACACTTAATTGATTTTATTAAGTTAATAGACCAGTGCCTTATGAAATAAATGATTAAACGATTATTTACTGAATATTGCAAAAATATAAACCATGTAGAACAATCATTTATCATCAAATAACCCAAGCGATGTAAGATTTTCAACAAATGCACAACCCCTTTAAATGATCCAGCAATTAAACTTCAAGAAAAATTAAATGCTTTAAATGACCATAAAATTTAAATGCTGACCAGCTACCACTTTCATATAGCCAACTTGTAAATAAACATTTAAGTGCGTTTAGCTATAGAAAAATGGACCATAAAAATGAATTTTCAATTTTTTTATTAAGCTTTTTCAAAATATTTTTTATTTTTTTATTTTTAAATATTTTTATTTTTTTATTTATTTTTTTATTTTTTTTAAATGGATCCTCGAACTTAGCCTTTGGAAAAATCACCTAGGACTTAGGACTTAGGACTTAGGACCCATGAGGGGATTAAAACATTTTCTAACCCTCAAGAGATTTTACACCATGACTTTTACAATTTTACATCCAAAGGGGGAAAACCCATTTGACATAGACCCTCATAGATCACCCAGTTCTGCGACCAACTATAATCTAGCTAATCAATGCACTAGGATTACCCTAAGATTCTAATGACAAAATTCATTCTGGCTTTGGGGTTACGCTGAAGGAAAACTCTGCCGATCATGGATCGGTGAGACAAAAAACCTTTCGGAATGTAGATTATCACTAGAAAATTAGGTCCACCTAGGAAATTTACATACATGACTCATATCTGCTAAGATTATTTACAATTTACATATGCAAACTGAGTTTACAAAACAATATGATCGGGCTGATGATGACAGGCACGGACACGTCGCTCAAGCGCTATCCCTTTTGCGAAGAAAAGGGGTGTACTGCTATAGGTAGTTGACACATAGTGGTCAATAGGATGAAAACCAACTTCTCCAACCTCTCATGCTCCAACCTATTTCTCTTTTTGCTATGGATGTGCTCAAACACTGACTAATTGCGCTCACAACAAGAAGCACTACAAGGTTGACTCAAAACTCTGATGGCGAATTCTTGTAATTGTGGTGCCTCAGTGCCACAATCTATCCACCAATGAGCTAAAAAAAAATAACAACAAAGATTATTAGTTTGCAATGCCAAACATATAAAAGAGAACTAGCAAAATTACAACCTAAGTTCTAACAATTTGCACTTACAAGGAATTTTCTTGTCCTTGAGACGTTCACTTGAGCTTAATCCAAACATGCCAGATGCTTCCTTGTACATATCTCATTGTATGTTGATTTTGTCCTGAATATCTTGATCCACGAACATCTTCTCAATGCATATCATGACACCTCTCATCACCTCGAGATCTCTTTGAATGCTAGATCTCTCATTATAGAATAAGCTTGGATTGAGATATGCTCCTTCTACATGCAATGGTGAATGTAGGTGCTTGTCCCACCTAGAATCAATAATTTGCCATAGAGGGAGATATTTAGATTCATTTCCCTTATAGAAAGTCTTGATGGCCTCTTTGGCCCTATCCATGCCCTCATAAATATATCCCATTGCAGGTTTCTCTCCATCCATCAATCTCAAGACTTTCACAAGGGGCTCAGTGAAGCTAACAATCTCAGCCACTTTGTCCCACAAACTATCAGCAAAGACAGATGTTTTCATAGACATTGCTTTTGGTTTTGTGTTATCTTTCCAGAATACCCACTGTTGGCTATTGATTTTGGGTAGCATCATATGTGCTCTAGCATTGAAATTTGGTGGAGAGGCTAAGGCACATGAGATCTCCAAGACCCAGAAATCGTTTGGAGAAATTCCACCTGGATGAAGAGTTATTAAAATAATTAATATTTTTAATGAATTCCTAAGTCTAAACTTAGGAAAATAAAAATATTAATGTGTATTAATAAAATATGGGTGAGAAAGTTCTAAGTGACGAGGATCAAATCAGTTCTAATCTTAGCCATTGATTAGGGACTTAATCTTGGCCATTGAAGACTCAACACGAAAATTATAAGAGGAGGCTTGAGGGTCAGTTGGAGATACACCAAGTGATCAAAGAATTCGATTTTCTGGGAAGAGGTTTGTTGAGGAAATCAAGTTAGTGATCAGAGTTGTAGTGAGGGGCAATTCAGCAAGGTATTTACATCTGAGGTTGAAGAATACATAGCAGAGAGGCAGCACAATGCCAGGAGAGACAACGCAGGCCCTAGAAGGGCTGACACAGAGGCCGTAAAGCTGACGCAAAGGACGCAGATGACACAGAGGGTTGACGTATTGAGACCCAGAAGCCGTAAAGGCTGACATTGGGCCTCACAAGCAGCGCTGGGAGATTCTATGGGGCAAACTAGGAGTCGATCAACAGATTCTGAGTCGGGAGAGGGTGACGCAGCTCCTGGAAGAGTGACACAGTTCCAGAGCAGTGTTTGGCGCAGCTTTCGCTCTCTAGCACAAGGAACAGCCGGAGTCACTTTTGCGTTTCATCATCCAGTTGTTGATTTGCCGAAATATCTGTCTCCGGATAGAGGTACTACTGCCAAGGATATTCTTTGTTGGGTGAGCCATTTCTGGCACCCTAGTTGTATTCACGAAATCTGCTTAATAATACAAACCCTCTATATGCTGCACCAGTTTCCCAAATTGGGTCTTTCTGGGGACGATTGTCCAAAAATAACGGTGTCCCTTGTGTTATTGTCTTAGCTTATTTCAGTGCATGATCTGTATATTTGTGAAGGCTGCAATAGTGTTTACTTCGATGTTTATGCAGTTAAATAACTTGTTCATGTAAAGAACAAGTAGGAGATTGTAAACTAGTAATTGCAGTAGGGGCTTCTGATGTGTTAGATTCAGAAATTGTCACATGGTATCAAAGCAATTGCAGATCATAGGCGACTGAAGACACCAGCTGAAAAAATCTAAGAATTTGCAGCAAAGAAGCAATTGTCCCAAGAGGTAGCGTTGTTCCAGAGATGAAAGGCAAGAAGAGGAGTGACGCAATGCAAAGAGTGTGACACAGAGGCTCACACAGTACCTACGTCAACATTCTGAGTCGGGAGAGGAATACGCAGTAGCTGGGAGAAGCCCACGCAGTAGCTACATCAGCCATCAAGGCCAGCACTAAGGCAGAGGTAAGCAGAACAGGCTCACGCAAAACCACGTCATCCTTCTGAGCCAGGAAGCATTGACAGAGTTGGCCAGGAGGAGAATATTCAACCCACGCAGAGATTACGCAAAGCCTAAAGGGCTCAGATTCTTTGAGTTGCCGGGGCTAAGGGAGCTGTGGAAATTTTGATTTGAAACGCTAGTGGGACGTTGTTTCTGTTGGTGCAGAACAGTGTCTAAGGAAACTAAACCAAGGTAGAGGGAAGCACTACCTCGATAGATTTCTAGCCAAGAAATCTAGATCCGAGTTGCAGCA
The DNA here is from genome assembly GCA_000404065.3 of Pinus taeda. Classification (NCBI taxonomy): domain Eukaryota; kingdom Viridiplantae; phylum Streptophyta; class Pinopsida; order Pinales; family Pinaceae; genus Pinus; species Pinus taeda. The sequence continues at coordinate 84,773 of APFE030603384.1, forward strand.
GCAAAGGAAGATTGGAGAGGAGTGATTCGACAGTTGGCCAGAGGATTTCCGAGAGGGAAATCAGGACTCCAAGGCAGTCTAGAGAAGAGGAGCAGAGATGGCAGTGAACAATTGAGGGATCAGGATAGATTGGACAGGGCTTCCAATTTTGTCATCTGGAAGGCCAGGATCCTGGCAATCCTAGATAGACATCACATCAAGGACTATGCCTTGAAAGTAGCGGTTGATGTTGATGCAGCCAAGAAGTATGAGGAGGCCCAGGCAATGGCAAAATACGTGATCCTAGACGAGGTCAAGGATCATGTAATACCACATATTGCTGAGAAGAACACAACAAGGGAGATGTCGTAGACATTGACCACCATATACCAGGGCTCTTCTATGCAACGGAAGATGTTATTGGAGAATCAACTGAGATCATATTAGATGCAGAAAGGAGAGCAAATATATCCATCCCTTCTCAGTTGCAAGGAATTCGTGACCAGCGTACTTTCGTGGGGTCTACACCGGATCTAGAGTTCATGGTCAAGACTACCCTGAATGTAGTCTCCAAGAAGTGGGAGACGTTTTTCCAAAGCATTTTGGGCAGAGCACCTCTCCCCAGTTGAGAGGAGATGTGGGCAACTCTTCGACCGGAAGAGCTCAAGAGATTGACTAAGGTGAGGAGTAGCAGTAAGGGAGTTTGAATCAAGGAGGAGGAGGAGGATGCAGCGCTCGCATCAGCGGGATAGCAGGGACTACAAAAGAGAAAGAAGAAAGACATCTCCAAGGTCAAGTGCTTCAACTGTGGGGAGCTGGGACATTATGCCTCTCAGTGCCCCAAGAAGAAAGGTGAGGAAGAAGCTTCCGACTCTAAGGCTACTCCAGCAAAGGTGGAGAAGGATGTCGAGACTGATGATGATTGTGTCATGAGTGCTCATGTACCTCTAGAGAAGAGGTGGGGAGACATAGAGCTGTAATCGAGAGGACCACAGAAGAGGGCCAAGATCCTTGCGGTGACCAAACTCTTGGATCACATCTGTCTACAGGAGCCCTTAAAGACAGTAGCATGATGACAGGTGTCGGGTGGAGCAAGGTGTGATGAAGCAACAGTGGCAGTGCTAGAGTGCCGAAATCCGAGGCAACAGAGTTGAGGCTGCAGTAGTGCGAGAGACACAAAGGTGTTTGCAACAGCACAGTGGCAGCGGAGGGAGCACTGGATAGCAGCAGAGGTAGCTTCAGCATCACAAGGCTTCCAGACTAACCAGGATGTCAGTGTTTGAGTGAAGTCAGTTACTTACTTCTCGGTAACTGAGTTGTCGTGCAGCAGTTAGCAGTGGAAGTGATATGGGCAGCATGATGAAGCCTGTTGAGAGGGAGCTGCAGTACAGATGTAGCAATAGCAGTGGAAGTGTCATGGGCAGTAGTACAAGAAGCAGCAGTGCGGTGGATGTGGGGCAGCAGACCAAGCATCAACATAGAGGACCGATGCAGAGGATCAGTGTGATGCTTCTAGGGTGAAGAATTGCTAGAGCACATTCCTCGCTAAGAGGGAGTGTTGATTTTGGGTAGCATCAGATGTACTCTAGCCATGAAGTTTGGTGGAGAGGCTAAGGCACATGAGATCTCCAAGACCCAGAAATAGTTTGGAGAAATTCCACCTGGATGAAGAGTTATTAATATAATTAATATTTTTAATGAATTCCTGAGTAAACTTAGGAAAATAAAAATATTAATGTGTATTAATAAAATATGGGTGAGAAAGTTCTATGTGACCAAGATCAAGCCAGTTTTAATCTTAGCGATTGATTAGGGAATTAATCTCAATCATTGAAGACTCAACAAGAAAAGTATAAGAGGAGGCTTGAGGGTCAATTGGAGATACACCAAGTGATCAAAGAATTCGATTTTCTGGGGTGAGGTTTGCTGAGGAAATCGAGTTAGTGATCAGAATTGCAGTGAGGGGCAGTTCAACAAGGGATTTACATCTGAGGCTGAAGAATACATAACAAAGAGGCAACACAGTTTTGGGAGAGACAACGCTGGTTCTAGAAGGGTTGATGCAAAGCCTGTAAAGCTGACGTAGAGGACACAGAGGGTTAATGTAGTGAAACACAGAAGCTGTAGAGGCTGACGCTAGGCCTCAGAGGCAACGCTAGGAGATTTTGTGGGACAGATTGAGAGTAGATCAGCAAATTCTGAGCCAAGAAAGGGTGACGCAGCTCCTGGAGGAGTGACGTAGTTCCAAAGCAGTGCTTGGAGTAGCTTTCGCTGTCCAGCACAAGTAACAACCAGAGGCACTTTGGGGTTTGATCATCCGATTGTTGATTTGTCGGAATATCTGTCTCCAGATAGAGGTACTACTGCCCAGGATATTCTCTATTGGGTGAGCTATTTCTGGAACCGTAGTTGTATTCACGAAATCTACTTAATAATACAAACCCTCTATATGTTCCATCAGTTTTCCTGAATTGGGTTTTTCCAGCAACGATTGTCCAAAAATAACGATGTCCTTTGTGTTATTGTCTCAGTTTATTTCAGTGCAAGATCTATATATTTGTGAAGGTTGCAATAGTGTTTGCTTCGATGTTTATGCAATTAAATAACTTGTTAATGTAGAGAACAAGTAGGAGATTGTAAACAAGTAATTGCAGTAGGGGTTTTTGATGTGTTAGATTTAGAAATTGTCACACTGACTACCAAACATTCTTCTCAAAGCTTGGTACTCATACAAAAGGCTTTGGAGGGAAAGAAAGTTTGTAGCAAACCATGTGACAGTTGGGCGACTAAGCTCACCCTGTGTGAATTCCCTCATAAGGTTCAACACCCAAGCATGATTATAAATATACTTGGTAATATGCTTGCATTCTTGCACAGCATCTTGCACCCACTCCAACTTCCCAATGTCCTCTAGCATCAAGTCTATGCAATGGGCAGCGCATGGAGTCCAAAAAATGGTGGGATATTTGGCACAAAGCAACCTTCCAGCGGCCACATAATTTTATGCATTGTCGGTGATTACTTGGACAACATTTGCAACCCCAACATCCTCCACCACATCAGCCAACAATGAAAAAATCAAATGTGCATCTTCTACATTTGCAGATGCATCAATGGATTTTAGGAACATGGTTCCTTTACGGCAAACTACAACAAAATTTATTATTGTTTTACCCCTCTGATCTGTCCACCCATCAAACATAAGTGTACAACCTATAAATTTCCACGGGCTTTTAATGCTCTCCAATTGTTCCTTAACACACTCAAGCTCCTCATCTAGCTCTTTCCCCCTAAGTGCATTATAAGATGGGGCTTTGTATCCAGGGCCAACACATGCAATGGCATCCACCATGGGCTAGTAAAAATAAAACTTTGCATAGTTGAATGAAAGACTATTATGGTACCAAAACCTGCTGACTGCCATATTTACCTCCTTCCTCCTCTTTTCATCGAAATTGTCCAAGGTTGGTTGAGATCCTAGAGTTGTACGAGGATTGAAGAAAGAAGAGTTTATACTCCTGTTTGCCACAACACTCGAAGAGGAGTTACCAATACCTGGACTTAGAAACTGTGTTTTAGTCTGAGATGAAGATCTTTCCTATCCCAACAATCTCATCCTTCCTTTTTGCCTTCTTAGAACTTGCTTCTTTAATGGATTCCAAAGCAGCTACCATTTCAGTAGTGACTCCATCAGGGAAACTTTGACAACATCACACACCATTCCCAGGAATTCTAGCTAGGTGGTATTTCAGCATGTTTATTCCTGCACGCATTGTGGCATTGCAATAATTGCACTTGATATTGTGGTCATTACTCGGAATGATTCGTTGACCATGTGCCCATGCTAGATCACGAGACTGCCTGAATTCCTTTGGTGGCATGGTTACAAAATTTGAAAGAAAGAAAAAAAAAATATTTGGTTTTGATTTTTTTTTTTAATTTGCAAATTTTTTTGGTTGTGTGGCTAAGTTTCTCAGCAACACAGCGGCCCTGTGTGGCTGAAAAATTCAGCATGCAACCGCAAACATAAAAATAAAATTGCAAACATAAAAAAAATAAAAATAAAAATAAAAACAAAATTAAAAAAAAAAAACAAAACAAAAATGAATACATGGAAAACACTCTAATTAGGTTCAAACGAGTGGTGCTTCACTAGAATGCACTTATGCTGAATTTTATGTGATAGAATCGACAGACACTAATAAGGTGTTGGGAGTACAATGGTTGTACTCACTAGGAAGGTTTGTGATGAACTACCAAACGATGGAAATGGAATTACGACACCCAAAGGGTGGCAAGGTAATACTTGTTACCCACCACCTATGGGTAGTATCCATAGAAGAAATATTTTCCTAGATGGTCCTCAGCCAGCAGCCCCTTGCAGCCACCAGATAGCTCGATGTGCCACTACCTCTGCCACCTGAGCCAGCCATGTGGTCCCTTGCCAATCTGTTATGATCGTATGTTTGAAGGTGGGCCTCCCAACCCTGGAGGTATGGCTTTTCATTGGTACAGTTGAGTAATTTTGCTTACTTATCATGGACACCTTTGGGCATGGATTGGTGGGGGTATCCAACGAAAAGAGTGGGCTAGGTCTATACTATTGTCTCCTCTGCCCGATTTGGTGATTAGCCATGTATCCTAGTCCCACGAGATCTCCTTACTGGTTATTGGCTAAAGGGTTGGCACTACATGGGAAATCCCAATTTTGGTTTCGTGGTCTTGCTTTCCGACACCATATACCTCACTCCCCTCCGCTCATTTTAACCACATTCATCACTTTTCCCATCCGGGTCCACATTTGTCCATTGGGTCCAGAAATGGTTAGCCTCCCCCTCCCCTTGTCCACACCTTGGGTCAGGCCTGGAAAGATGCCCCAGAGGTTGATACAACTAAAAAAAAGAAAAATCATAATTTGGCCACTCTCAAAAGGAAATGTACCATAAAATGCAAAAGATGGTCCAGACATACGAATTTAGCATGTGGGAAAAAGCTAAAAATGAGTTATACCCCGCGTTCATAGTCATCACCCTAGTTCCTATGGGCCCTAGATGATCCCCCTTCACATTAAGGAACCCATGATTGTCCCAACCCCTGGTGCGCAATGAACTGCCCCACCTTAAAGGGAGGTATTTACTGCTATATCCTACGCATCATGCTCTCATCCCCCTAGAGCCCCGAGCAGTTGTGAAGAAAAATCAATAATAAAAAAAAAAGCATATGAAGAAGGGTGGAAAATCAAAGGTCGAGGTAACTCATGTACCACGACTTTCTCCCTCCTACACACATATACCCAAGAGTAAGCTTCCCACATCATAGATACTCTTGTACAATGACATGTGGCCTGGAGCCTTCCCCTGATCACACTCTGTTCCATCACTATATCACATGCCACCTACTCATTGACGGATGTACCATGGCCCTGTCACCCCCTTTAATGATCAGGGGATCAATTTTATGCTCGAAAATGAAAGTGCCCAGAACTTGTTGTGACTGGCTCCAAATCGAAGTGTCCGTCATTCTGAATCCAACGACATTCGTTTCACCTCAATCCGACATCGGGAGCTCAAGCTATCGTTCGCTGACCGTCTTCCCAAACAGGAAAAAAATGGTATTTGGGTGTTTGAATGTGTTTTTGGGGTTTTTTAGGGCCAGTGGCAGCTGCCACTTGGCCTCAGCACATTGGTCAAAGTTTTATGTGTTCTATTTGGTCGATGGTGGTTTTTGTGAGCCAATGATTGGGAGCCACATGAGCCAATAAGTGCCTGCCATGTGGCCTCCCCCACAGTGGTCTAAAATTTTATGTATGGGCCAAGCAACCCCCACAGGATTCGAACACAAGACCTCGTGCCCACAAGTCCAACAACCTATCACTATGGCCACGCATTGGTTCTTGTATATCATGGTGAAAAAACCATATTCAAGTGTTAATGTATGTGCATATGGGGGAAGGGGCCAGGGCTAAGCCCTAGCCCTCGCCACACCCCACACAATAGGACCAACAAGGGGAGCCAAGGGCTAGGGCTTAGCCCCGGCCCAAGGTCCCAGCACCAACAACTAACAGCCATGGGACCATTTTTCATTCCCTAGCACTAACATATCGGAGGGCAGAGGTAAGGGCCTTAGCCCAAGGTCATAAACATTATCCTATGCCTGCAACAGAGGTTAGCAAAGTTGCGAGCCCGAAGGCGTTGAGGGAAGGCCTCAGCCCAGGTCATATGACCCTCCACATAACCTTACACGCAGATGTGAAAGGCACTTACAGAAGGCGCCAAAGAAGGGGAGCTCGCCCATGGTCCTTTACACCCTTATACGACCACAGGCTCGGAGCTATAAGGACTAGGCGGAAGGCGTTAACCAGCGGGGCCAACCCCGGGCCACATGCGCCATCACGTGATTGTGACCTCCATGAAAAGGTGTGCACACAATTCTTGGCCCTAGCCCTGAGTTTTGGGGGTCCCAAAATTCCACGATGCGACCAGGTGTCGAGTTGTTGGGGGGTCGGCCGATGAGGGCAAGCGGTTAGCCCCAGCCCTTGGGCACGTGGCCCCCATGCGACCACAATTTTTGGAAAATGGGGGTTATTGGACATTTAAAGTGTCCAACAATTTCACCCGTTAGGCGTGATTTTAGACCAAATTTGCGCACTGGCTCTGGGTTTGGGGCACTCAAGCCAGGTTTAGGTCGAATTGTAGGATGGTTAACAGTGAAGTTCATGAGAGAGCTTGATAGGTCATAACTTTTTGAGTTTTTATCCAAATTGAGCTCAAAAAGAGATGGCTTAGGGGTTTTTGGATGTTTTGAATCCATTGGTAACCTCTAATATTTTATTTGAGCACATCTACAGGGTCTTTTTGCAGGTTTGAGACTAAAGGTGTATGGATCAGTCAGGATTTGGAAGCAATTCTGGAAGGTATTTGGGCATGGAGAAGACATTGTAGGGGTATTCTCACTTCCAAAAGGCTACTGCAGTAGTTGTAACCAACAAGGTTTATCTCAGGTTCAACTTCTCTTATCATGAAGTTTTTATTATATGTTTCAAAGTGGAATTGAAGCATGCACATGATGTTTTTAGCTCTTTTCAATTGATGTCATCTTTGAAGCAAATGTTTTGAGTTGTTGTTGTTGTGAGAGTTATTTGTAGGAGAACATTACCTTGTAAGGGTAATAGCCACTTATTTACCTGCAATAAATGTTTATGTACTTCATTTTGATACTGAATATATGAGTGGTCTAGTCATGTTGACAGGCTCGAAGATGTAGCCCAAGAGGGGTGAACTCCATCAACAAACTTTTGTCTTGCTCTTCTTTATGCCTTCATGGATTATGTGTGTTATGTTCATTATGTTCAGTTACATATGAAGACTAATTCATGTTTGAAGAGACATTGAATAAACCTATTGTTTCAAGACCCATTTTTAAACTTGCAAAGCGTTGACACGCTCCTAAGTTTTGTTTTATTCGATTTTGGAAAAGAGGAAAAAATCACCTAATCCAAATCAAATCATTTAAAGGTTGTAACCACCTGAATGAGTCCTTGGTTAACCCCCTTATTGAGCTTGGAGACACTTGTACATGCCAAAGCCCACTATGGAAGGGCATGCCACCATAAAGTGTCCAATTGATTCCATGATTTGTAAGCTCTTTTACTTGAATATTCTAATGACTTGTTGTATTGGAGGGAAGGGGACGCTTTGGATACTATGCAGCATTGCAAGTGGGTCTTCATTTGGGATTTGGTCTCCCTATACTAGGTCCAAGCCCTCTAAAGGGCCACATTGGCACTTGTAGGGTGAGCGTTGAGAGCCATGGGCCTCCACCATAGCAAAGAGTACTTCATGGATCTGCAGCACCATATAGTGCTTGCTCATGTTCCACCTCTTGTATGAGGATGATGCACCTGGATCACCATACCCAGCCGGCTTCACACTTGTACCACACACTTGGCAAAGGTTTCAGGGTCCAGATGAGGATGCATCTCACTGCAGGAGACAAGGGGAGGGCTTGTGTAATCGTCCAAGCCCTCATAGATGGTCTACAGGGATTATCGATCTTCTTGGAGAACCATGAGGATGTCATAGTGCCCCGCACCCACTTGGGGACACCACATATGACTTGCTTGGATATCAAGGGGCCAGGCCCTTGTCCACTATGTTTGGGGTCCATTCTCTCACCATGGCACGATTTGGACACATTATGTTGATTATTCTACCCTCTTGAGAGGCTTCTTTTTATGTTATTGAGCTATCTTGGTGGGCTTGTCACCAAGTCATGTCATTATTGAGCATTATTTTATTGTTTGGAGCTAAATAAGACAAATTAGGCTATTTGAATCCCCTATTGGATTGTATAAATACATGAGAGGATGATTCATTTCTCTCATCATCAATTGGATTTGATTAGTATCTCTTGAGATATTTTCGCACTTTTTGCTCGGTGAAGTTTTTGGAATTTCTTGATGCATTATGATGTTTGGATTTTCGCTATTGTCTTTGGAGTTTCTTTCTAATGCAAAGTTGATGAATGGATATACTCTCTCTCTCTCATGTAAGTGAACTTTTAATGTTATTCTTGTTATCTTACTTGTCAAATGCATCTATATTGTTATCAGTATTCCTATATGGGTTAATGTAATGCGAAATTCTTCTCGGACCTTGAATAAGTGATTTAGTTCATGTGTTGCTCATTGAGGGATTGGGTGAATGTTCCTAGAGGCACCTCTTAGGTTGAAAGACCTCGAAAATTCATCTCTTTGGCAAATTTGAAGTATAAATCTCTAATTACTTAATTGTCGCCCTTGAATAGTCTAATGAAGGTTACTTAGGGCTCCTTACCTCACGAAATTCCTCGATCTAGTTGTATCTTGACTCCATTAAGCCACCCCCTAAGCAAGGCACTGATCCTCACATCCTCTTGGTGGTCAAAAATTATCCTTCTTTCTTCACTCTCCCAAATTCTAGGCCTAACCCTAGAGGGTCACCTAGGGCATCACACGAATTGCATTGCAGCCATCCAAACACTTCGATATTTGGTCCACTACTACACTAGACTTTTCTTTAGAGGTCCTCCAAGTTTGAGACAAATTCGATGGTGGAATCTCGAGATATAGTAAGCGCTAGCAGAAAGAACATTTCTTTCCCTAGGTTGATTTTGGATTAGTGTCCACATTTGGGTCATTGCACTTATATTTCAAAGAAAAATAGTTCTTTGATCCTATTCTCCTCCCTAGTCAAGTCAAGCCCATCAATTGATGATCAACTCCATACCCTTGACCTAGCTTGGGTCCACTTGGGTTCCTACAACTCAAATTCCACAAGGATTCCATAGAATCCATTTTTCCATAATTATCCTTAAGTCTAGGAAGCCCATTCTCAAGGCATATTCCCTAAACCTAGGCTCAAGCATCCTCTTAACCTTCCTAGATAGCCTATCACCTTGCTTCTCAAGCAAGTAAGCTATTTATTTGAGTCTCTCATGAGAATAGGCTTTAAGAATCACTCCTTATCTCATCATTGGTCCATTCATCTTGTGATTCCTCTTATATCAAGTCTCCTCCCATCGGTGAAAGTCTATAAAGAGCAAGGAACCTTAGCTGAGGTGATAGTGGGCAATCGATCCATTGTTGCCTCTTGACCTAACAGTTTCTCTATAGGATCTCCTCCTAGGACACCTGCTAGTTTGAGCAGTGACATTTTGGTGTCATTTCCGGGGACACGCGACGTATGTTGTGTTTCCTTTACGACATCATTCATATATCATTCTTAGCGACTCCATCATTAGAAAAACGAAGCCCTAGTTCTTCATTGAACATTAAGGTCAATGCTTGTAGGTTGGAGCAAGCATTTTTCTAGGCATCTTTAAATTCACCCTGGTGACTTCTACGTAATTTACATGTATATCTCAATAGGATGTCTTTGAATTTCCTGCTTTGGACATCACTAGCATCCCTGGGCACCCTAATCATGTCACAGGAAGGATGGTACGTGGGTGCTCGTGTTTGATGGTGATCCACTCTCCACAATTTATCATGTAGAAAGATTTAATGCACATGCTTCAAAGGAGAAAGTGTTCGACCTAGATATCCTTATCTTATTGTTCATGAGATCTCCTTGTGGAGATAACTCATGGTTTCATAATCATGAACCTAGGAGTATCTCATCTATTGAGGAGTTCTTTGATAGATTTCTTAGACATTTTCAATCATGTCCCGCATTAAGCAGACAAGAAGAAGCCTTCATTGAGCATCATCGTGACCTTGGGAATCTAGATGATGATTACGAAAGGGGGTCCTCCCTGAGTCTGCATGACGAAAGAGGGGATTGTGAGAGGCTAGAATACATCAGATATCCAAAACCCATAAATCGTTTCTGGAAATTCCACCTAGAGATGACTTAATTAGATTATTAACCAGTTCTTAAAGATTTCCTAAGTCTAAACTTAGGGAATATAGTCAATTAATCAAAATTAATTAAGTCAAGGTGTGAATCATCTAGAAACTCACACAAATCGACTCCAAGATGATCCTAGCCATTGATTAAGATTTAATCTTGGTTGTTGGTGCTCCAACAGTGGATTATAAGAGGAAGTCAATGGGCACCTGGAGAAGACACACCAAAAGTTCGATTTCCAGAGAGCAACAGCAGTTGTCGTAGAGCTAGAGATCAAAGTAGAGACAGTGAGGGGCAAAGACAGTGATCTGGACGAAGTTTCCAAATACGGAGAGGCAACAAGAAGGGGTTAATTTATTACCAGTGACGTAGCAGAGAGGACTACGCAGTTGCTTTAGAGAAGCAATTCGATTAAGCTGGAGAGAAATTCATTTTCGGTTTCAAAGGCGGGGCAGAGGGTCTAGAGTGTCAGAGAAGCGATTTCCTCAGCAAGGACAAGCAAAACGACTTTATCAAAAACAGTTCAGAGGCTAGACATCATAGGATCGGCATACAACAGTGCAGAGGCTAACGCAGAGGGTCTAGGAGGACGCGTTTATGAAGTGAAGATGTGTCGGGGTTGCTTGAGGAAGAAGGGTGATTCCCTCACATATGTTTGCCTAGATTTTCTTGTTGTTTGGGTTTCTAGTTGGGCATCCATAGATTGTACTCATATTTTCACTATTGTATAATAATCATCGTCTTAAAAATCGGTCGGCTTGAACCGAAAACCGATCAAACCGGTCGATTCATTGGGTGACCAGGTTAAACTAGAAAAAAAGCCTGGTTTATGGGCCTATTTCGCCAAAAAACCACAAAAATCGGCCCAAACCGGCCAGTTTATGAAGGAACCAACCGACTTTCCCATAAACCGGCCAATTCCTTCATAAACTAACCGGTTTATTGCCAGGCTAGCTATGGACCCCACAAAATGCAGTTTTGTGAGTTGTTATGTTGTTTGAAGGGAAATTTGGGGTTACTTCCCTCCAAAAACAACCTGTATAAAAAAGCATGCCTCCCCTCTCATTTGCTTCACACATATCCTCCCTAGCAACACTAGCAGTCAATGCCAAATAGTAACGTTAAATTCTTAAAGTTAAAGTGACATTTCCTTTGTTTTTCATTTTCATCCTTTTACTTAAATTTTTAACATTACCATGAAATGACTCAGGATGTTCGAGAGTAGCTTCGACCTCATTGGATTTCATATGGAGAAACTAGAATTTTAGAGTCCACTCAAAATTCAGCAGACTTAATGGTTTTCAGGATTTCATGGTTTGGGGGTTTGCAATGTTTCCATTTGATTCTATCATGCATAAGGGTATGAGATTGGTACTTGATCAAGAGCATGAAGCCCTTTAAAAACCTTGATGTTGGTGGCATTGATTTTTTAAATTTGTTGATATTGGTGGTATTGATTTTTGAACTCCTCTACCATGGCCTTAACAATAATGTACCCTTCACTCAAAGGAAAGTAATTGGTTAGGGATGCTAAGCTTTTTCTACTACATTATAAGGCTGAGGAGATGAATCCTTCACTCAAACCAAAATCACTATTTAGACATGTTAAACTTCAATTTCTATCATATTATAAGGTTGAGCAATCCAAGTATGAAGACTTTGAGCAAGATGATGTTTATGTATCTCTGGCTGATGGTTCCATTTTTAGTAGCGCTGAATCAATGATGAGTTTAATGAGCGATCATGTTGATCAGTGATTTGTAGTTTTGATGTCTATTTTTACTGCTACTACCACCACTATTGTTAAGGTTGCAAAGGAATTTTAGGAGTCCTCAAACACTCAGCCAGATTATTTATGTAGCTCATGTTGATGATCCCTTGTCTAGTAGTGGTGATGAGTTTGATCATGATGAGGAGTGATCATGTTGATCACTAATAAGTAGACTTGTAGTAGGCCAGTGACCCCATAGCTTATAACATTGTTTTTGGAATCTAGAGGACATTTAGAGCCTCATTGCGGATGTATTATGTTGTTGATATGTCTTGCACTCGGTGCCAGTTTGATATATTCACCTTTACCCAGTATATAGATAAGAAAACTTTGCATATTTTATCTCTATTGGTTTGGAATCATGGTTTTAAATCTTAAAAATAGTTCTTTTCATTAAAAACTGATTAATTCATGTATATTTTTAAACACTGATTCATTGAGATCTGACCAGTCCCAGTTTGATAGGTGGACCAGTCCAGTCACCAGTTCCGGTTTTCAAAACAATGATAATAATAAAAACTCTCGCTACTACACCAGTTATCCCAAGTTGGCTTTTTCCAGGGACAATTCTCCAAAAATAACAGTGTCATTTTTATTGTGTGTGCTAGAATTTTCTCAGTTTCCAAAGCGACTATTTCCGCAGTGTTTTATTTGTGAAGGTTGCAATGTGATTTATTTGATATTTGTCGTAGCAAATAAATTGTTAAAATAATTAACAATTAGAAAAATAAATAACATTTGTTGCAATAGGATTCCAATTTTTTGGATTTTCACGTGGTATCAGGGCGTGAGTGATCAGTCGAGAAGCTCAAAAGCGGAGGAAAGAATTTCACTACTCAAAGGGACCAATAGGCCGAAATTCTTGAGGCAACGCATTTCCTTGACAGGCAGGCTGAGTTGCTAGGGCAAAAACTCAGTTTTCAATTGCAAGTTTACAGAAAAGTCGAATTACCCGGGATTGTGATTCCAACAGTCAAAGGGAGCAGCTGCAACGTAGATTTTCGTTGTGCAGATTTCTGGTTGGACGCAGAGGGTTTTGCAGCTGCAGAACCAACGTCAAGTGGAAGAGAAAAGCACACACAGTACTGGGAAAAATTCTCTCATGGAACTTCGAGTCTAAGAAATTTGATTTTTCCAGGCAGTTGCCAGTGGCAGCTAGCAGATTTGCGCGGTCCAGAAGGGAGTGTGAGTAGCAGAGCACCAACCAAGCACAGAGAGAGCGAGTTTTCGACATTTTTCGAGATGGCCTCAGCTGGACTTAGAGATTATGATAGGATGGAGGGTTCCTCCAACCATGTCATCTAGAGGGCCAATATGTCCTTCCTATTGGATGAATATGGCTTGAAGCTCTACATAGACAGTGTTGTGGCAGTTCCCCAGGATGCAGATCAACTAAAAGAATAAAGGAAGAAAATGGCAAAGGCGAAGTGGTTGATCCTGGATGGAGTCCAAGACCATATAGTCTCACACATAGGTAACAAGGATACTGCCCAAGAGATGTGGGATGCTCTTTCCACGCTATATCAAGGCACTTCGGAGCAACGGAAGATGTTCCTAGAAGAAAAATTGAGATGCATAAGGATGCAGAAGGGGGAAGGCCGAGATCCCTTCCTCGCAAGGATTCAAGAGGTCCAGCTTGCAACTGTTGGGGCAATGCCTCAACCAACAGAGCTAGTGAGATTGGCACTTAACAGTGTCTCTAAGGAGTGTCAAATTTTTGTCCAAAGTATATTGGGCAAAGACAAGTTAATAGAATGGGACAAAATGTGGTCAGACTTGCAACAGGAGGAGTTGAGGCAAGCTCTGTTAAAGAGATCCATCAGTGGCAACGATAGCAACAGATCGAAGGTGGTGAAGGAGGAGGAGAATGTGGCCCTCGCATCAAAGGGTCCCAATCAGGGGTAGGGGGAACAACAAAGGAAGAAGAAGGACCTATCAAAGGTCAAGTGCTTCAGATGTTGTGAGGTCGGTCACTACAACATGCAGTGTCCTCTCAGGAAGAAGGACAAGTCAGAGAAGCAGGACCAGTAGGTCGCGTCAGCTGAGATCGACAATCTATCCTCCAAGTTGGAGGAAGACTTCGCAATTTTGGCAACCATACCTCCAGGAGTGAGGCCGGGTGACTTGGATTTGTAGCCCCAGAGAGCTACAGACTTGGGCAGGATCCACTAAGGAGACCACCTCAGGATCATTACCTAGCTATCGGGGGCCCACGATATTCAGTAGCAGGATGGATTAGTGGAAGTTGATGCAGTCAGAACTAGAGTGATAGTGCAGACTAGTAGCAGTCAGATGCTGACGAGCAAAATGCAGTGTTGACAGAACAGCAGAAGGCTACAGAGTTAGTAGCAACGCAGATTCTTAAGTGACAATGCAGAGGCTAGCAGCAATCACAGACGCGGGAGACAGATGCATCATATTGAACACAGATGATTCAGTATTTTGGATGCATCTCAGTTGCAGTAGTTGCAGTTGAAACTACAACAAATGAGAGGAAGTTGCAGTGCAAATGCAGAGTTGGCAGTAGTATAACAGTGTCAGCAGTAGCATAGATGCAGCGTCAGAGTTGCACAGTAGTTGGTGGGTAGTAGCAGCGAGACATCAACGACGTGACAGGAGGTGATACAGAGACAGGGTGTTGTGGCAGAATATGCAACACTAGAGAGAGAACACAATCCTCGCTAAGAGGGAGTGTTAGTTTCTGTAGCATCGGATGTGTTCTAACCATGAAATTTGGTCTAGAATACATGAGATCTCCAAAACCTAAAAATTGTTTCTGGAAATTCCACCTAGAGATGGCTTAATTAGATTAATAACCATTTTTTAAATATTTCCTAAGTCTAAACTTAGGGAATATGGTTAATTAAATAGAATTAATTAAGTCAAGTTTCGAATCATCTAGAAACTCACACATGTCGATTCCAAGATGATCCTAGCCATTGATTAAGATTTAATCTTGGTCGTTGACGCTCCAACAATGAATTATAAGAGGAAGTCGATGGGCACTTGGAGAAGATACACCAGAAGTTCGATTTCCTTGGCAGATCGATTTCCAGAGAGTAGCAATAGTTGTCGAAGAGCCAGAGATCGAAGCAGAGATATCCGGAGGAAGTTTTCCACATCCAGAGAGGCAACAGCAAGGGGCTGAGTTATTCCCAGTGAGGCAGCGCAGAGGACTGCGCAGTTGCTACAGAGAAGCAATTCAATTTGGCTGGAGAGAAATTCGTTTTCAGTTCCAGAGGCCAGGTAGAGGGTCTAGAGTGTCGAAGAAGCAATGGTAGAACGAATTTACCAGAAGTAGTTCAGAGGCTAGACGTCATAGGATTTGTGCAGAGCAGTGTAGAGGCTGACATAGAGGGTCTAGGAGGACGAGTTTCTAAAGTGAAGTTGTGTCAGGATTGCTTGTGGAAGAAGGGTAATTCCCTCAGATAATTTTGCCCAATTTTCTTGTTGTTTGGATTGCCAATTGGGCATCCATAGATTGTAATCATATTTTCATTGTTGTATGATAATAGAACCCTCACTGCTGCACCGGTTTTCCCAAGTTGGGTTTCTCTAGTGAAAATTGTCTAAAAATAGTAGTGTCATTTTTATTATGTTCTAGAATTTTCTCATTTTCCAGCACTATTATTTCCGCAGTATTTTATTTGTGAAGTTCGTAGCAGATAAAATGTTGAAATAATTAACAACTAGAAAAATAAATTCCAGTTGCTGCAATAAGATTCCAGTTTTTGGAATTTTCACAGGGATGATGATAATTCTGAAAGCATGTGCGATAGGTAGGGTGAGTTTGTGGAGAGTAAAGTTAGGATTAACCCTACCTTTTCCAAGGATACTATCTCTAACGATCTACCCTTTGAAAACCTTGACAGTGATCCCATAGCCCCTTCAAACATTGACATCAATGATTACTTACATATTACAAAAGAAAAATGGGGGGTCTGTGGGAATCGTTTCAACGAGGACCCTATCTAGGAGGAATCCCCCATCCCTCCTAAGTGTCATCATCGTGGGAAACCTACTAGTTGTGTTTCTCAATCTCATCAATCTCCCTTTCTTACTAATCATGACCCTATGGTGTCCATAAAACATGAAATAAATGAAAAGGACCATGATGGAAGTGATATGCCTGAGGTTGCCATCATCGAAATTTTATGAGCTTGATTGTTGACATCTCTATCTTTTGGTTAAAAGAGAGGGTCTCGTGGAGTAGATTACATCCTTTTGTTCCCTCTTCTCCCGTGATCCTCCATGCATGGGCATTCTATTTTCCCACCTCCTGCCCTGGTGACACTCCATATTATTGTTCCTAACCTTGCTCTTGGATTTTCTACATAAATAATCATTGGGAAAAATGTTTTTATATTCATCTAGTGATGTCCTAGTCGCATTGGCTCTATCATTACACTTAGTACTTGTACGATGTAATATGTATGTTAGGTAGGATGCATTGCATGTTGATTTTTCTCAATAGAACTAACATCATATGATATTATCATGATAGATTAGCGACATCTAGAGTAAAATTGCATAGATTTTATTTTCTTGTTGGTTTTATGGCCTAATACTAAGCATGGGTGATCATAAGACACCACAAAAACATGTTGCCCCATGTCTTTGGTCTTTGATATGTGCACATAAAAGGTCAATGGTTTCAAGAGATTGTTGGTTTTCTCATGACCTCTCATTCGAGTACGTTCATGCACTCTTCTGAGAACTCATGTCTCAGTTGGAGCCACATGTTACCCACCACCTGTGGGTGGTATCGATAGAAGAAATTTTCTCCTAGATGTTCCTTAGCCAACAACGAGCAATCCCTTGCAGCCACCAATTAGCTTGATGTGCCACTATCTCCACCACCTAAACCAACCATATTGTCCCTCGCCCATCTATTATGATCGTATGTTTGAAGGTGGGCCTCCCAAACCCGAAGGTATGGCTTTTTATTGGTATAGTTGAGTAATTTTGCTTACTTATCATGGACACGTTTGGGCATGTATCGATGGGGGGATTCGGTGGATAGAGTAGGCTAGGTTTGTACTCTTGTCTCCTCTGCCCGATTTGGTGATTAGTCGTGTATCCTAGTCTCGTGGGATCTCCTTTACTGGTTATTGGCTTTAGGGTTGGCACTACATGTGAAATCTCAATTTTGGTTGCGTGGTCCGACTTCCTAACACCATGTACATCACTCCCCTCAACTCATTTTAACCCCATTCATCACTTTTCTCATCCGGGTGGCCATAAGTGGCCTCCCCCTCCCCTTGTTCACACCTTGGGTCAGGCTTGGAGTGATGCCTTGAAGGTTGATGCAACTAAAAAGAAAAGAAAAAGCATAATTTGGCCACTCTCAACAGGAAATGTACCATAAAATGCAAAAGATGGTAGGGACATACAAATTTAGCACATGGGAAAAAGCACACAGGAGCTCTACCCCTCGTTCACGGCCATCACACTAGTTCCTATCGGCCCTAGATGAGGCCCCTTCACATTAAGGAACCTATGATTGTCTCAACCCCTGGTAGGCAATGAACTACCCCACCTTAAAGGGGGTATCCATTGCTATATCCTACACATCATGCTCTCATCCCATGGAGCCCGGTGTTGATTTGGGGTAGCATCGGATGTGCTCTAGGCCTCAAATTTTGTAGGGAGGCTTGGGCACATGTATTCCAAAGAACCCCGAAAGCATTTTGGAAAATTCCACCCAGAGACAATTTTATTAAAATAATTAATATTTTTTAATGGGACCTTAAGTCTAAGCATAGTAAATTAAAAATATTAATGGGTATTAATCTAATTGTGGGTGTAACTTCTAGAAGAAAATGAAGATCAAGCCAAAATGATCTGAGCCTTTGATTAGGAGTTAATCTAGGTCATTGGTTGTCCAACAAAAGATATAAGAAGAGACTTGAGGGTCATTTGGAAAACACACCAAGAAATCAAGAGATAGAATTTCTGAAGTGAGAAGTTCTCAGGAGGAAGTTCTGATCGAGGAGATTTCTTGCAGTTGAGGGGCAAGGATAGCATTCGAAGAGAGAGATTTTCTCAGCCGGAGAATCATCAGCACAGAGAGGCAAAGAGTGATCCAGTAGCCCAAATGCAGATGCTGACACAGGGCCACGCAGAGGCAGCGCAGAGGGTGAGAGAGAGTATGAGATTTTGTTGAGGAGAGTCGGTGTCAAATGCCAGGAGCCAAGGTGTGAGACTGGGAGGCTGAGAGCAGAGACTCTAGGCAGCAAATCGATCAACAGACTGGGTGACACAGTGCCTGGAGAGATCGACACAAGGACTACATGAGGACTGCGCAAAGGCAGCGTAGGGCTTGCCAGAGGCACTTCATTCAGTATCTGGATTAGCTGGTATTTTCTCAGTGACTGTGAGGTAATCTCACAAATCTTTCTGCCATTATCTCTCTCTGTAACTGAATAACCCAAGAGGTATTCAGAGATGTATTCAGAATTTGCTACTGCTTAATAATAATAAACCCTCAGATATGTTGTACCAGTTTTCCTGCATTGGGTTTTTCCAGGGACATTTGTCCAAAAATAACAGTGTCTATTGTGTTGTATTTTCTTTCTTGCTCAGTCTCTTGTTTCCGCATAATATTTAATTAATTGAAGACTGCAGTTTATGTATTACGATATTTGTCGTACGAAACTGCAAGTAATTTATTTAAAGGAATTTAACAAATAGGAGTAATATCATCAGTTGCTGCAGTAGGGATTCCTGTTGAGGAATTTTCACATGGTATGAGAGGTGCAGGTCAAGCAAGTAGGGATTCCTACTAGATGAGCATGCCCTCAAGACATATGTCGACAGCATTGTGGCTGAACTAGTAGATCAAGATCCATTGAAGAAGTACAGATCAGAGATGGTGAAGGCTAAGATGATGATCCTTGACGGAGTAAAGGATCATGTAGTGTGTCATGTCACTAACTGAATGACTGCTAAGGAGATGTGGGATGCCTTGGCAACACTATACCAAGGATCTTCCGAGCAACAGAAGATGTACTTGGAGCAAAAGATAAGATCTGCTCAAATGCAGAAAGGGGAGCGCGTGGATCCATCCCTCACAAAGCTGAAGGAAACCCGTCATGAGTTGTCTGCTGCGAGGCATACACCTCAAGATTCAAAGTTGGTTAGAATGGCCCTCAATTCTGTCTCAGATTAGTGGCAAGTCTTTGTCTAGAGTATCCTAAGCAGAGCAGCATTGCCAAATTAGGATGAGATGTGGGCAACTCTAAAACAAGAGGAGTTGAGGAGAGACTTAGTCAATGTCAAACTTGACGGAAGCAGCAGCAGCAGTGGGTCGAAGCCCAACAAGGAGGAGAATAATGCAGCCCTTGCATCGAAGGGACAACAGGAATAGCAGAGACGTAAGAAGTACGTCTCGAAGATAAAGTGTTTTAGGGGTGTTGAGATGGGTCACTACGCTACTCAGTGTCCTCTCAAGAAGAAGGACAAAGACAAGAAACACGATCCGAAGGCTGCGCCGGCGAAGATCAAAGAGGAAGATTTCGCCATGACAGCCGAGATACCTCCAAGAGGGAGGTGGGTTGATTTGGAGTTGTACTTCGAAAAAGCTACAGATCGGCAGGATCCTTGAGGAGTCCACCCCTCTTGGATCAATACCTTGCTACGGGAGCCCAAATCAGTAGTAGTAGGATGGACTAGTGTCGGATTGTGCCGAGGAGTGTCAGAGAGACAGTGGCAATGGCTAGGAGCACCAAAGTCTGAACAGCGCAGAGCAGAGTTGGTAGCAGTGCAGATGGCACACAGAAGAGGTCAGCAGCAGCGCAGTGTATTCAAAGGGTCAGTGCAGAGACTAGCAGCAATCAGTCTCCAGCATTCATGTGGTATCACACTGAACACAGTTAGTTCAGTAATTTTGGATGTTTTTCCGTTGACAATTGAGTAGCTGCAACAATATGCAGTGCAGTGGCAGTGCTCGCAGCAGCACAGATGCAGCACTTGAGAGGGAGTTGTAATACAGATGCAATGTTGACAATGGCAGTGTCAGCAACAATACAGTTACAACAACAATGCATTAATTGGTGGACAACATGTCAGACATCAACAACGCAGAGGACGATGCTTCAGAGTCAGAGCAATATGCAACAACAGTATATTGCTAGAGCACAATCCTCGCTAACAGGGAGTGTTGGTTTGGGGTAGCATCGAAGGTCCTCTTGGCCTCAAATTTTGCAAGGAAGCTTGGGCACATGTATTCCATGCTACATGTTTTCAAATTTCCAAAATTTCAAAATCAAGAAAATTCCAATACCTTAAATACTATTCTTCAAAATCAAGTATTTTTTTTGCTATCTCAAAAAAATGGGTAATCGGTAATTTTCTTGTTTGATCGATAACTATGGTGGTTGAGGAGAGAAGGGAGTTTGGGGCTGAAACTTGAGGAGGAACCCGAGGAAGAGTTTGGTTGGTGATTGCAACCATTTTGGGGGCTTTTAGCAATAGGATTGTCAGGTGGGTCGAATTACCCAGCAGCACTGATATTGAGGGAAATTAGGCCAAAATTCCAAAGTCAACAATCGGAAAATTCCTTAGTGGCTATTTTGGGTATTTGGTGGAGAGTCTAGGGTTAATTTCCCAGAATTTTTTTAGCATCAGAGAAGGCCCTAGCAGCGATTCTACACAGCCAGCAACTCATTTTCTAGGCATTTCAGCACAGAGCCAAAGGAAGATCATCCAGCGCGCTCGAGGGACTTCATATTCATCACTTGGGCTTAGCTAGCTTGCTTTGGGCAAGCCTAGGTGCATACTTTCCAAGCACCCACTGTAACCTCATGCTTAATCAATAAAATGGCTCAACAGTGCAGTTTTTGGCTCTATTGTGTGTTCTAATGTTTGAGCAAATTTTTTGTGTTTATGTATATGCATGCTTTGTTTATTACTGTAAATTTTCCTTAGAGATATTACAAAATCCCTTATTGGATTGTATAAATAGATGAGAGGATGATTCATTTCTCTCATCATCAATTGGATTGGATTAGTATCTCTTGACAGATTTTCACACTTTTTGTTGCGTGAACTTTTTGGAGTTTATTGATGCATTATGATGTTTGGATTTTCGTTATTATCTCTGGAGCTTCTCTCTAATGCAAAGTTGATGAATGGATATACTCTCTCTCTCATGTAAGTGAACTTTTAATGCTATTCTTGTTATCTTACTTGTCAAATGCATGTATATTGTTAACATTATTTTTGTATGGGTTAATCTAATGCGAAATTCTTTTGGGACCTTGATTGAGTGATTTAATGCATGTGTTGCTCATTGAGGGATTGGGTGAATGTTCCTAGAGGCACCTCTTAGTTTGGAAGACTTTGAAACTTCATCTCTTTGGCAAATTTGAAGTATAAATTTCTATTACCTAGTTGTTGCCCTTGAATAGGCTAGCCAAGGTTAATTAGGGATCCTTCACTCACAAAATTCTTCTATCTAGGTGTATCTTGACTCCATTAAGCCCCCCCTGAGCAAGGCACTAATCCTCGCATCCTCTTGGTGGTCAAATTTATCTTTCTTCACTCTTCCAAACTCTAGGCCTAACACTAGAGAGTCACATAGGGCATCACATGAATTGCATTGCAGCCATCCAAACACTTCGATTTTTGGTCCACTATTGCACTAGGCATTTCTCCAGAGGTCCTCCAAGTTTGAGGCAAACCTGACAGTGGAATCTCAAGATATAGCAAAGCCCTAGCAGGAAGACCATTTCTTTCCCTTTATTGATTTTGGGTTAGTGTCCTCATTTGGGTCATTGCACTTGTATTTCAAAGAAAATTAGTCCTTTGATCCTATTCTCCTCCCTCGTCAGGTCAAGCCCCTCAATTGGTGATCAAATACATACCCCTTACCTAGCTTGGGTCCACATGGGTTCTTTGTAGTCCCGCAACTCTACAACTCAAATTCCATAAGGATTGCATAGAATCCATTCTTCCATAAGGATCCTTAAGTCTAGGAAGCCCATTCTCAAGGCATATTCCCTAAACGTAGGATCAAGCATCCTCTTAGCGCTTCCTAGAGATCCTATCACCTTGTTTCTCAAGCAAGTAAGCCATTTATCTGAATCTCTCATGAGAATAGACTTTAGAAATCACTCCTTATCTCATCGTTGATCCATCCATCTTGTGATTCCTCTTATACCGGGTCTCCTCCCATCAGTGAAAGTTCGTAAAGAGCAAGGAGCCTTCACTGAGGTGACAGTGAGTTGTTGCTCCATTATTGCCCTTACCTAGTAGTTTCTCTATAGGATCCCCTACTAGGACCGTTTCTAGTTTGAGGGGTAACAGTACTAAGAGGTATGACCAACGGTGGTCCCCGAGTTGTAACAACCCAACAAATGGAGGTCATACGCAAGCAAGGCAAAGTCACTTGCATGACAACTTATAGAAGTACAAGTAACAACTTATAATCTAATGAGGTCGAATATGAAGAGAATGTTGAGAATGACACATTCTTGAGATATCGAAGAGAAATCGAAGAGATTCCTCTCAGTAGAGTACTACAAGAATAAGTTTGTATGTGAATTATTGAACAGACTCATTCATGATGGCAAGTACAAGGTTGATAACGAGATCATCTTCTATAAAGATGAGATATATTTTATCCCAGTATCTATACTCAGGGAAAGACTCATTAAAACTTCACATGAAAAACCAGTTGAAGGCACATTGGAGTTCCACCGTTAGACCGAGAATCTCACAAATATGGAATAGGAAGCAAGCAAAAACACATCAAAGATGGATGGTAAGGACCCCAAAGGCAATATGATCACAACAGTAGACTCTTCCCAAGTTGAGGGAAGCCTAATAAAGGGAGGAAAAACAAGGCCTACTATTTGTAAGAAGCACCATCAAAAGCATGAAAAAATATGTGGCATGGGAAATAAACAAGGAAAATGTTGAGTTCTATCTGCATAAATTCTCTGCTCCCTATAAGAGCCACTGTTTCCAAGATTAGCAAGCAAAGGTCGTTAATTTTCCAAAATCTCATGCCCCTGAATTCTTTATATGCCAAATTTTGCAATGTTGCATTCCGTTGTGCTACAAATTATCTTGGGTCAACAAAGACTATGGAAGCAAAAAAACTAGTTCCTAAGAGGGTGAATTTGAAAATTTCGTTGCAGTAATTGATTTATTTCTCATACTTATTTACAATAATAAGTTATTCACCAATGCTTCAGTAAATATCAAAATAGATTCAGTTGCAGACTTCACAAATTAAGAACTGAAAATTAAAAGGCAAGAGAAAACCAGCATATGAGCAATTACATTGACACACTTGTTTTTGGACAATTGTCCCCCAACAAAACAAATGCGGGAAAACAGGTGCAGCAGATCTGAGGGTTTCTATTATTGGCAGTAAATTTCTGAATACAATTTGGATGCCCCAAAAAAAATGGCAATCCACTCAGAGAAGCTAACTGAGAATTCTCTCACACTGAATCTGGAGATTTTGCATTATCCCCAGCTCCTGGATGATGGACAGCACAGTGTCTGTGTGAGCCTACGCAGTCATTGAATAGCTTTTGCGTGGAGACTCCCTCTGACTACGTCACCTTGCCTGTTGCTGCTTCTACTGCTGAGAAATCGAGATTTCTACTGCCAATCACCCACAGTGATTCCTGGCACTGATCTCTGCTATCCCCCAGCAATTTTGCGTCAACATCCTCTAGTTGTCGAGCTATCCCTCCTGGGCATTGCGTTGGCTCTTTGATCTTTCACTGTCTTCTCTGAAGTATATTCACTGGAACTGGAAATCACTTTCTTCCAGTACTGCCTCTGATCCTCACTGCTTGATCACTTGTTTGAATTCCTTAGAAAACCCTGCCCTAGGAATATCGAACTGACTGATCAAACTCTCTGTGTGTTTTCAAATGAACCCCAATCCTCCTCCTTATACTTTTCTCATTGAGACTTCAACGACCGAGATTAAGTCTTGACTTCATCTGCTTTTTGGAATTTCAACAAACGGTTTCTGGGTTCTTTAGAACTCATGTGCCTTAGCCTCTCCACCAATTTTCATGGCTAGAGCACATCCGATGCCACCAAAAACTAACAGTGAAACCATTTGAAAACAATGTCATGAAAATTGAGAACCAGTCACCTATAAATAAAGTGAAGACAACAACAAAACAAGGGAAACTTTTGGAGGTTGTTATGAACTTATCATCAAATTTCTGCTGGGAAGGTGCTACTTTATCAAGAGAAGTAAAATTTATGTCTGCCACAACCCACAATTATGTTTTTCCCACTTATAATCTAGTAAGAGGAAGCAACAACTATTGCAAGATGTTATTTATTTCCCACCAACGTTATGATCACCAGACTACAAGAGGACAAAGGGGGTGCTAGTATACTTGATATAACAAATGTGTGGCACCTAGACATGCCATTGCTTGAGGGCAAGCAATGTTGGGAAGGGGGGACTATAATGTCCCCATCGGATTAATTGCCCCATGGGACGAAATCGCCTATCAATCATCGTAGGCTATAGTATTTGATAAAGGAGAAAACCACAATTACCCAATGTTTGGGAAACATGGGGTACTTTTTGGGGAAGTTGGGGCAAAAGTCCCAAAGTCGGGGTTGCCATGAACCCCTCTCAATTAATTAAGAAGCAGAAACACCCACAAGGAAATCTATAAATACTAGAGAGTTAGGATCATTTGGATCATCATTGAATTGGATTGATTTGTCTCTGTTTTTCCTTGATCCTGAGTCTCTGAGGGTTTTAAGACCCCTTTTCTTGACTAGTTTCGGTGGAGGTGATCCCAACTTACCTAGTCACCCTTTGCTTGTTCTGGAACAACACAGAAAGTAGAGCAGCTCTGGTTTGGTTTGAGGATTTCTAGTCATCAATTTGTTTAAGAAGGATCTGCAGTGGTGAAACCAACAACCTAAGTCTGTTACAAGGACCCTTTCATGGATGTCTATTAGAAAAATGCATGGCTATCCCTACTCATCCACGGATCCATATATTTCTAGACAGTTAACGATAATAAGAGTCATCTTTGTGGCCTGGTCAAAACAGTGAGTCTGAACCTGTGGCCAAATCTTCAAGGGCTATGAACAAGTTATTTCTGAAGGAACTTTAACTAGATGAGTAAGGGCACATATATACGCAAGAAAAACCCTTCCAAATCACCGTCATAACAAGTGCTAAGAATTCACGGTATGGATTTGGAAACAAAAAACAGCAGCGTTTTAGGGCATGAATTAAGAAACGGGTTCATGGCCCTATAATTTCCAGGAGAATGTAAATACGGGGCCTGCGTATTTCCTATGGAGAATTAATAAATCCCCTCTATAGTTATAAATGTCAACTTGTTGGGAGATTAGATTATCTTGAGACACATCAGGGGCTAGTCTGTTGGAAATCAGTTCTAATTCAAGTAGGGTATTAATCGCAGAGGCATGTTGGACAACAGTCAACCTCAAGAAACAAATCCGAGTAGTTGCAACTAAACAACTTGGACCAAGATTGCCTGTGGTCAAGCTTGTTACTGCTCAAACTAGCAGTGGTCCTAGGAGGGTCTCCTATAGAGCAACTACTAGGTCAAGGGGCAACAATGGAGCGCTAGCCCACAGTCACCTCAGTTGTAGCTCCCTGCTCTTTACAGACTTTCACCAATGGGAGGAGTCCTAGTATGAAAGGAATCACAAGGATGAATAGATCAATGAATGGATGAAGGTGATTCCTAGGGCCCATTCACAAGAGAGATTCAATTATATGGCTTACTTGCTTAAGAAGCAAGGTGATGGGCACTCTAGGAAGGGCCAAGAGGATGCTTGAGCCTAGGTTTAGAGGATACGCCTTGACAAGGGGCTCCCTAGACTTAAGGATTCTTAAGGGGAAATGGATTCTATGCGATCCTTGTGAATTTGATTTGTAGAGTTGTGGGACTATTACCCACCACTTTGTGGGTGATATCCTTGGGAGAAAAAATTTCACCAAGATGGTCCTCAGCCAGTAGCCAGCAACCCCTTGCCACTACCAGCTAGCTCATTGTGCCATCTTCTCCGCCACCTGAGCCAGCCATGTTGTCCCTCGCCCATCTGCCATGATCATATGTTTGAAGGTGGGCCTCCCGAATGTAAAGGTATGCCTTGTCATTTGGAAATTGGGTATTGTAGTTTACTTATCATCGACACTTCTGGCATGGATTGACGGGAGGATTCAAAGAAATGACTGGAATAGGTCTATGCTTCTATCCCCTAGACCCCTTTTAGGAACTAACCTTGGATTCTAGTCACGCGAGATCTCTTTTATTGACCATCTAGTTCCAAGGATGGTATTTCACAGGAAACCCTGATTTTGGTTGCGTGGTCCCGCTCCCTTATCTACTTATATTACCCTCTCTCCATCCATTATCACCCCATCCATTATTTTTCCCGCTTGGTTCCACATCCCTCCATTGGTCCACATAGGGTTAACTTGCTCCTTCCCCCTTGCCCACACCTTGGGTCATGGCCTGGAATAAAGCCCGGAGGTTGATGCAACTGAAAAGAAAGTTAAAATCATATATATCCACATTCAATAGGAAAAGTACTACAAAATGTAAAAGATGGTCGGGACAAAAACATTTTAGCACGTGGGCAAAAGCCAATAGATGAGCTCTATCCCATCATCATGGCCATCACCTTGGTTCCCACAAGTTCTATGAGCCTTCTTTGTCATATAGGAACCCATGATTGTCCCAACCCCTGGTCGGTGAACCGCCCCACCTTAAAAAGGGGATTCAACTACTATATCTTACACATCATGCTCTAACCCCTTGAGCCCTGAGTAGTCAATCAAAGAAAATCATAAAAAAGGCAAAAGGCATAAAAGAATGGTGAAAAAATCAAGCCCAAGGCACCTCATATACCATGATTTCTCCCTCCTATATATTATAAACCCAAGTGTGGGCTTCCCTCTTATTAGCTACCCTTGTACTCCGATATGTGACCCAGGGCTACCCCTTTTCATCCCTACTTCATTCACCATATCTGTCACATGCCACCACCTTTTGAAGGATGTACCTTGAATATTGTCCCCTCTAGAAGTAAAAACCACCTAATAGGGTGCTTGATTAACCCCATTTGGAGTTTAAGAGACATTGGCACATCTCAAAGCCCATTATGGAAGGGCAGGCCAATATGAGGTCTCCACCTATGGTCCATGATTAGGTAAGCTCATTTATTCGATTTCTCTAATGACTTATTGTACTGGAAGGCTAGTGGATGCATTGGATCTTATTCAAGATTGCAGGTGGTTTCCCTTTGGGGTTTGCTCTCCCTATACAGGGTCCTAATCCTCCATAGGGGTACATTGGCACATGTAGGGTGAACTTTGAGAGCCATGCGCCTCCACAACAACAGATTGCACTCCATGGATCCCCACAGTTATTCAGAGATTGCTCGTGGTTCACTTATAGGACGAGCAGGATGCCCCTGATCTATCATGCATAGTTGGACCCGTATCTACACCACACGCTTAGCAGATGATCCAACGCTTACACAATGATGTGGCATCACCTACACCATCATCCTAGCCCTTGCAGGCAATCTACAACCATCTTCGATTTGTTTGAAGACCCATGAGGACACTTATGTGCCCCCACATGTCATTTCGAGCACCACAAGTTATTACAAAGGGTCAACCCCTTGCCCACTGTTTTTGAGGGTCATATTCTTCATTGTGGCACCCATGGACTTCATTAGGCCTCTTAGAGGGCCCTACGACATGCATAGATTATTATTTGACCTCTTGAGAGGCTTATTTTTTCATTTATGAGCTAGTTTGGTGGGCTTGTCACCAAAAGTTGTATTATTAGCACATTATTTTATTTTTGGGAATTATGTAGGCCAAGGAGGCTAATTTGAACTCCTAAGTTGTGTATAAATAGGAGTGAGATGAGTTCATTTCTCATCATCACTTTGATTTGGATCTCTTATCTCTCATGAGATTTTCGCACTTTTTCCAAGGATGAATTGGAGATTTATGGATGAGTTTTGATGTATGGATATTGATCTATCTTCTCATCGAGTTTCTTTATTGTCAATTTTGAATGGTTGGATATACTCTATTACACGTAAGTACGTGCTTTTTATTTTATTCTTGTTTACCTTTGTCATATATGTTATACTGGGATTTTCGTTGATCTAGAGCATAATTGTTGCATGCATTCACTGCTTAATATTGTAGAATTTGTCTCTATTATAGCATTTCCTTCAATGTATGGGCCATGTAATAGGAGCAAAATCTCCTAGGGCCATGTAATAGGAGCGAAATCTCCTAGGGGTAAAATTTGACCTTGACAAGCCATTTCTATTGCACATCAAAGTATAAAAGTTGCAGGGTTGCTTCTTCTTAACCTAGAAGGCAAACGAAGTGATCTTGAGGCCTCCTTGACTGGGAACTAGGAAATCCTACTCTTACTCAACATAGGCTCCATTCTCCCTAATATTAAGGCACTGAGCTACCAAGGGAAGTCACTAAAATCCATATTTTCTCACATCCTTCTAGGACTAGCCACATTTGGGTGACTAGGGCATCAATTTCCCGACAAGCTAGCCATAAAAAAAATCGATCTCCTAGGGGTCTCTTGCACTGCCCTTTCCTCTAGCCCTCCAATTTTGGATCCATTCCGACAGTGGAGTTGTAAGAAAAGTCAAGCCCTAGCTCTAGGATCAAAACTTTCCCTACCATCCCCAAGGCTAGTGCCTCATAGGGTCAAAACAACATCTTTGAACGAAAATACTTTCTTTGATCCTTTCCCCACCTTGTCTAGGGTAAGAATATCATTAGTTGCTTCATACATTCCTCGTACCCTAGACCGGGTCCACTTGGCCCTATGTGGTCCCGCTCCTTCAAAAGACCATTCTTCAAGAACCATCCAGGATACCAATTCTAACAAGGATTTTAGGGATTGGGGAACTCCTTTACAAGACTATTCCCATAAACCTAACCCCCAAAATCCTCTTCTTTTCCCTAGAAATTACATAGTACCTTACTTAGAAAGCAAGCAAGCTCCATCCTTCAAAAATTTTTGGGAAAGAGTTTGGATCACTCATATCCATTGACTTATCATTCATTAGTGACTCCAATACATAATGGGTCTCCTCCCATCGGTGAAAGTTTGTTAATAGAAGGGAGCCTTAGCTGAGGTGGCAGTGGGCTAAGTCTCCATTTGTTGCCCTTGGCCTAGCATTTTCCCTTTAGGGATCCCCTTTAGGTCCCCTACTAGTTTGAGCAGTAACAGGAACCACAAAGAACCCAAGTGGAACCAGACTAAGTCAAGTATATGGAGTTGATCAACCAAGGAGGGACTTGACCTAATTACGGGAAATAATAGGATCATAGGAAAAGTTTTCTTTGGAGATGTGAATGCAATGATCCAAGTGAGGACACTAACCCACATCAACCCAGGGCAAGAATTGGTCTTATGGGTAGGGCTTGCTATATCTCAGGATTCCACTGTCGGATTTGCTTGAAACCTAGAGGACCTTTAGAGGAAAGACCAGCACAATAATTGACCAAAAATTGAGGGGTTTGAAAGGCTACAATAAAAAAGATTGCATGCCCTAAGTGAGCCTCTAGGGTTAGGCCTAGAATTTGGAAAAGTGAAGAAAGGAGAGGTAAATATGACCACCAGAGGGAAATAAGGATCAATGCCTTATTGCTTGGGCTTAATGGAGTCAAGATACACATAGATTGAGAATTTTCATGAGCCAAGGAGCCCTAATTGATCTTCACTAGCCTCTCCAAGAGCAACAACTAGGTCAATAGGGGTTTAAACTTCAAAATTGCGAAGGAGACAATTTCGAAGTATTCAACCGAAGATGTGCCTCTAGGAACATTCACCCAATCCCTCAAAGCTCAATGCATGCATTTAATCACTTATTCAAGGTCCCAGAAGAATTTCACATCACATTAACCCACAAGAATAATGATAACAAGATACATGCATTTGACAAGTAAGATAACAAGAATAGCATAAAAAATTCAACTTACATGAGGGAGAGAGAGTATATCCATTTATCAATTTTGCATTAGAAAGAAGCTCCAAAGGCAATAGCAAAAATCCAAACATCATAGTGCATCAAGAAACTCCAAAATGTTCACCCCAGCAAAAAGTGCGAAAATCTCTCCAAAGATACTAATCCAATCCAACTGATGATGAGAGGAATGAATGAGCCTCTCATCAATTTATACAATCCATAAGGGAGTTCGAATAGCCTAATTGGCCCCAATTGAACCCCAAATAATAAAATAATGTACAATAATAACATTTGTTGGTGTCAAGCCCACCAAGATAGCTCAATAACATAAAAAGAAGCCTCTCAAGGGGGCAGAATAATCAACATAATGAGTCGTTGGACTATTAAGAAGGGCCTAGTGGAGTCCAAAGTGTGCCATGGCGAGAGAATGGACCCCAAATATAGTGGACAACGGGTTGGCCCTTTGATATCTTATGAAGTCACAGGTGGTGTCCCCAAGTAGGTGTGGGGGCACTATGACATCCTCATGGGTCTCCAAATGGATCGTTAATGCTTGTAAACCATCCGTAAGGGCTAGCATGATGACATAATCCCTCCCTTTGTCCCCTGCAGTGAGACACATCCTCATCTGGACCTTAGAACATCTGCCAATTGTGTGGTACATGTGTGGAGTCGGCTGGGCATGCGGATCCAGGTGTGTCATCCTCATCCAAAAGGTGGAACACGAGCAATTAGTGAATGGTGTTGGGGATCCATGAAGTAACCTCTGCTATGGCAGAGGCCCATGGTTCTCAACGCTCACCCTACAAGTTCCAATTTGGCCCTCTAGAGGGTTTGGACCAGTGTTATCAGAACCAAACCGATTCTGGCAAAACCGGTCGATCCGACTAGTTTGGAGACAAAACGGTCCGAACCGGCTCTCTGAACTGAAACTGACCGGTTTGGTACCGAACCAACCTATTTCACTGAACCAGTGGGTTCCTGACTGGTTTTGTGCAAAACAAAATTGCCTTTTTTTATTTTTTTATTTTTTAGTTAGTTGGCACACTTCTTACTCTCCCCTAGGCTAGCCTAATATTCAAGCCTATGGCCCTCAGTCTACTAATCAAGTCTATGGAGCTATTATTGCTGTGCAGTTCATGGTAATGTTAAATACTTAAAGTAAAAGGATGACTTGGGATGTTTGAGAGTGGTTCCAACCTCATTGGATTTCATATGGAGAAAGTAGAATTTTAGATTTCAATCAAAATCCAACAGACAACAGTTTTTCAGGATTGGGGGGATTGCAACATTTCCACTAGATTTTGTCATGTACGAGGGTATGGAGCTAGTATTTAATAAAGAGCACCAAACCCTCTATGTATTTTGATGATAGTGGCATTGGTTGTCGAACTCCTCTACCATGACTCTACTAAAAATGTACCCATCACTCAAACAAAATCTTGACATGACATGCTATGTTTTTTCTATCTTATTTTAATGCCTAAATGGTTATATTGATGGTGAAGACCCCAATATAGGCAACGATTTTGATGATATGTAGACAATTGTTGTAGCACATTTTTTTTTGGATGCTAGAGGCCTAGAGCCTATTTGTTGATGTATTTTCGGTTCAGAGATGGATTGCACTCGATGTTATTTTGGTTATGTGCACCCTTACATGCTATGTAAAACTTTGCAAATTTGCATATAAATGGTTTGGATTCACATGGATGCACATGAATATATATGTTTTTCTTTAAAATATGAATATTTTATGTGTTTTTGATAAACCGATTTTTTTTCCGGTTCCGACCGATTCCTGGTCCAAAAGGTTTTTCGGTTGATCACCAATTTGGTTTTGATAACATTAGTTTGGACCCCATATAGGGAGACCAAACTCCAAATGCAGACCCACTTGCAATCTTGCATAAGATCCAATGCATCCCCTTGCCCTCCAATACAACAAATCATTAGAGCAATCAAGTAAAAGAACTTACAAATCATGGAATCAAGTGAGCAATTCATGGTGGCATGCCCTTCCATAGTGGGTTTTGGCATGTACAAGTGTCTCCAAGCTCAATTAGGGGGTTAACCAAAAACCCTATTAGGTGGTTTCAACCTTTAAAGGGTGTGACATGTCCATGGTACATCTATCAATGGGTAGGTGGCATGTGATATAGTGATGCAACGAAGTGGGGATCAGTGCAAGGATCTAGGCCACATGTCATGGTACAAGGGTAGCTATAATGAGGGAATCCCACACTTGGGTACATGAATTTAGGAGGGAGAAAATCGTGGTACATGAGTTACCCCAGCCTTTGTTTTAACACCCCTCTTCATATTCCTTTTGCCTTTAATTGATTTTTTTTCATAACTACTTGGGGCTCCAAGGGATGAGAGTATGATATATAGGATGTAGCACTAGATACCCTCCTTTAAGATGGGTCATTTCATTGCCCACAAGGCGTTGGGACAACCATGGATTCCTTAATGTGGAGAGGACTCATCTAGGGCCTGTTACCGCTCAAAATAACAGGGGGCCTAAAAGGGACAACTGCAAGATCAAGGGTAACAATGGATACTTAGCCCACTGTGACCTCAGCTAAGACTCCCTACTCTTTATGGAATTTCACCAATGGGAGTAGACCCGGTATATGGAAAGTCAATTGTGAAGAATGAATCAACAAATGGATGTGAAGTGACCTTAATGATCATTTTCCTAGGAGGTTAAGAATGGAACTTGCTTGCTCTTCAAGCAAGGTACTAAGCTTTCTAGGAGAAGGAGGTGGGGATTCAAGGGTTAGGTTTAAGGAATATGCCTTGTAAAGAAGTTTCCCAATCCCTAAAATCCTTATTGAACTTGGTTTCCCAAGTGGTTCTTGAAGAATTAACCTTTCAAAGGTATGGAACCACACGGGACCAAGTGGACCTAGCCTAGGTTAAGGGGAGTGTAATGTCCCCAATTTTGATTTTTCATCTGAGGGAGTTAATGGAGTTTATTGGGAAGGTGCTATGCATAACACAATTTTGTAGCTTGAGCATTGGAGACATTTTTAGCGTATGAGACTTAGGAGAAATAGAAAATTATTTTGCTAGTGGGATGTGGGGGCCACACCTATAAGAAATACGCACCACTTGGGAGAAAATCGAATTGTTAACGAAAGGAGATCGAAATATTGGATGGAGGGACCCACATGAGGAAGCAAGAAATTTTTTTAAATAACAACATAGAAGCTATTGCGATCTTTTGTTCACTCATCTATTTCCTTTGTTGCTCAAGCTATTTAGCTGGGTCACAAACGCTGCTTAGCACAGAGCTCTCCAAGGGGAGAATTCACCCTTCTTTCGGTGGACTTCGAGTTCCACCTTAGGGAGGTAAATTTGCTGCTACGTTTGAAGGGAGGCTTGTGGAATTTTGGGAGAACCTTTAAGACATTCCCCATAGCTAATTCGTGCTCTAGGTAGGACGCAGTAGAGAAACTCATGCCACTTATTTCAGCTATTTTCCAGGGGGTGTTTTCCAAGAGAAATTTAGAGAACTTGCTCTAGAGGAAGACTAAGCTTTGTGGAGAATTTGGGGCTGGATATTGCTGCCTTTGAGAGGAACGAATTTATCTTCCTAGGACCTGAACAGGGGGTCACTGGACAGCGTTTCTATGGAGTTGATTTCACCTATCTTGTGTCAAGATTTGATGTGAGACTTCTCCCCAACATCCGAGAAAACTTCCTTCATCGTTCCTATTGTAGATTGAGGAGAAATAAGGAGGATTTCAGCATATTTCATCATTGGAGGACGCAGTGTTTGTTCAGGAGGGCGTAGTGCCAAAATAGGGCAATTTTGGAAGGTCGGCATTAGCCAAAACCCTTTCTGGGTTTTTGTGGGTTTATTAAGAGGAATCCGGGGTTAAATTTGCAGAATTTGTCAAGTAGTATTCAGGCCACAAATCCCCTTTTTGTCCAGCAGTAGGTTTTATTATTTGGCAGGTACTTGCACCATTTTGTGGGTTTTCCAGGTGGTTGGTTTGTGGCGGCTTCCTTTTTGGGTTTGGATGAGTATTTTTGGGAGAAGCTACAGCTTCATTTTCAGGGGATTTCGTGCATCATAGAGGGCCTTTCTCAACATTTCTAATGCAGCAGCAGTTTTCAATTTCTAAATCTTTGCAGAAGAATATTGGACTGAAGTTTCTTAGCTCTTGGGGTTATCTCCTCCACTTGGGTTTGCTCCAGCTGCTTATACAAGCCCAGGTGCACTTGTTCCTCGCTATATGTACTCCTTAGAGCTCATAATTTAATAAAATGGCTCACCTTATTTGCCTAGCTTCTTGGTGTTTTTGATGTTGCATGCGTGTTTATGATTTTATTTGCTATAGCCTAGTTCACATGTCGGTTATTAGCTGTAAATTTCAATTTGGAACATTATAGTGGTATCAGAGCCTTGATCTTGGCCCAGCTGTCGGTAGCCAATACGAACATGGGAGGATTGGGTATGAATTCACAGTGACGAGTGAAATCGTAAACAAACCCATGGCTCAAGGGAAATTTAGTGTGCAAAAATTTTGGGGTGGAATCAGTTGGGACGAGGAGAGGTTGGCCCACTTGAGGAGGGAGACAGACAAGACCCATCCTCACCCTTCCATTAGAGAAACTAGAGATGCGCAAGTCGTGGGGACGCAGCCATTTGCATCATATGGGGAAAGTCGATAAAACGAAGGACAGATAGAGGATGAGACGGGGGGGCGCTATTGTTGATAGAGCCCTGGCTATAGATATCAAGAGCCTAAGGAGGAGGTTGAGCATGATGTTGAGGGCACACCAGATTGTAGGGAACACGTAGATACGCCCAGTGTGATGCAAGAGTCATCCTCGTTGGAGACTCCCTTGACCACTCTGGTTAGTATCTTAGTGGAGAGAATAGCGCATACACCAATAGTACCATCCGTTGATGAGGTGAACGGGGACGTGTCTAGGTTTTTGGGTGGCAGTACACAACAAATCGGGTGGTGCCAGGAGACGTATCCCCCCTTAATGGGGCACCAGGAGATACAGAGGTATTAGAAAATTGTCATCCACAACAGTTCCATCAGTTTCAAGCTGGCCTTCTAGCATTAAAAACGAAGGTTGCATCAATGTGAGAGGCTATTCTGCAGCAGAATGAGGAGCTGGAGGGCATGAGAGAGGTTTGTGTCAATTGCACAACCAAATTGATTCACATTAGGGAGCGATTGGATTCCCTACTGGTGCAGCGAGAGTGCACTTTGGAGCATCAGAGCAGCCCTCTTCAGGCATACATAGACGGGTGTTGAATTTTCTAAGTCTATCCGTTAGAAAATTAATCTGTATTCTGCTGGTTTATTTCTTCTACTTGTTTAAATTCGAACAAGTTATTTAATACATTTAAATACTGAATAAACACAATACACTCACAACATCTACAAATCATCAACTGAAAGAAAACAAGCACACAAGTGACACCGTTATTTTTGGAAAACTGTCCCCGGAAAAACCCAATGCGGGAAAACAAATGCAGCTATTTAGAGGGCTATATTATTATGCAGTCTACCTGAGTACAACTGTGTACCTAACCGGCTCACTCGACAAAGAAAAATACACGGCAGCAATACCTCTATGTCCAGAAATAGGTATTCAGAAAACCTGTACCACGAAACCCTCTTCGACACAACTGAAGCTTAGCACTGGCCCTTTTGGCCTCTATGTTAGACTTTTGTTGTTTGCATCAGCCCTCTGACCCTTTACATCAGCCCTATGAGGCAATGCGCAGCTTCTTGGACCCTCTGCGTCACTCCCGTAGCCTCTGCATGGGTGACGCAGTCCCTCTGGCCTCTACGTTGTCTCTACTAGGATCTGTGAGCCTAGACTAGCTGCTTCTCTCGCTTTCTCTGCTTCTACGTTGGTCTCTCAGTATTGTCTCTGCCTCTCTGCCTCGTACTCACTGCCCCTCATTGCTGATCACTGATTCAACTTTGCTTAGCAACCCTGCTCTAGCAAAATATATTATTGATCACTCTGGTGTGCTTTCCAACTGATGCTCAAGCCTCCTCTTATACTTTTCCTGTTGGTCCTTCAACAACCAAGATTAAATCTCTAATCAACGGCTAAGATTAGATTTGGCTTGATCCATGACTTTTGGAACCTCCTAACCCAGTTTTATATTAATACCCATTATTATTTTATTTTTACTAAGTTTAGACTTAGGAACTCCGTTAAAAATATTAATTATTTTAATATCTCTTAAACCGGGTACAATTTGTCCAAACCATTTTTGGGTCTTGGAGATCTCATGTGCTTTAGCGTCTCCACCAATTTTCATGGCTATAGCACATCCGATGCCACCCCAAATCAACAGTCCCTCCTAGCGATGACTGTGCTCTAGTAATACTCCTCACTGAGCATCACTCTGATTATCCGGCATCGGTACTTGTGTTGATGCTAAGCCTCCTTGCCCAACATCCTCAACATTGTTGCATCCTATACTGCTGCCCATGGCCCTGCCACTATTTCATTTGTACAGTAGTTCCCTTTGCATCCATGCTATTGCTGGTCCTTTCTCCCAACACTCCATCTGCACTGCAACCCCCTCTCATCATGCTGCATCGTGCTACTGCATACTGCTAATGCAGTGCAACTCAATTATTGAGAAGTAACTGATCCACCCAATTCCTGACATCCCTGTCAGGATAGAAACACTCCCAATGTTGAAGCTCTCTCTGCCACTAACAAGAGCTCCCTCCACTGACCTCTACGTTGCTGCAACAACTCCCTGCATCTCACACCGTTGCACACCTCTTTGTGCCATCTGCACTGGTGCAACACTCTCTGTGCCTCTCACACTGTTGCAGCTTGCAAGCCTCACGCTTCCCGGGGTCTCCTACACTGTAGCACTCTTTGTCGCTTCATCCGCTTCCGTTTCTACCGACATTCGCTAGTCCTACTACTCTCTCTTCGGGGAACATGAGCACTCATGGCACAATCGTCATCCTCCTCGACTTCATTCTCTGCCCTCGCTGGCGCTGCCTTCGAGTCAGAAGCCTCTCCCTTACTCTTCGTCCTTGTACACTGGTTCGCATAGTGACCCAGTTCCCCACAATGGAAGCACTTGACCTTGGATAGGTCCTTCTTCTTCCTCTTCTTCTGCTTTCCCGCAGATGCCAAAGCCACATCCTCTTCCTCCTCCTTCTTGGTCCTAACCCCTTTGCCGCTACTCCCCACCTTGGTCAGTCGTATAATCTCTTCTTGACGAAGAGCCGCCCATAGTTCTGCCCAATCCAGAAGACTCGTCCTACCCAATATGCTCTGGACAAATGTCTGCCAATCCTCGAAGACTACGTTAAGTGCGGTCCTTACCATCAACTCTTGATTCGGTGTGGCCGCTATGGAAGTTAGCTAGTCATGGATCTCCTTCAACCGACCGAGGAAGACATCAATCTGCTCTCCCTTCTGCATCTGGTATGACCTTAGCTGATTCTCCAGGAGCATCTTCCTCTGCACGGAAGTATGTTGGTACAATGTCTTCAAAGTGTCCCACATCTCCTTTGTCATTTCCTTCTCGGCAATATGTGGGACCACATGATCCTTGACCCCATCAAGGATAATACACTTTGCCTTAGCCATTGCCTCCTCATACCTTTCATTAGCTACCGGATCAACTAGGATATCCATCACTCTTAAAGCGAAGCCCTTGATACGATGTATGTCTAGAATGGACAAGATCCTAGCCTTCCAGAGCACAAAGTTGGATGTTCCATCCATCCTGTTCTAATCTCTCAGCCCATTCACGACCATCTCGCTGCTCTTCTGTCAACTCCTCCGAGTCTCTCTACTTCCCGCCTGGAAGTTCTTGGTTCGACTCCTGCTAAGTCTCTCTACTTCCCGTCTGAAAGTTATCGATTCGACTCCTCCGAGTCTCTCTACTTCCCGTCTGGAAGTTCTCTTCTGGACTCCCTCTGAGTCTCGATTTCCCTCCTGGGAATCCTTCTGGCAACTATCAAGTTGCTCCTCTCCGATCATCTGTGCAACTGCAACACTGATCCAAATTCCTTGGCTAGAAATCTGCCTCGGCAACAACTCCCTCTACCTTGGTCTTGCCCTGTTAGGTATTGTTCTAACCAAAGTACCCCACCAGCTTCGCTCCTGCAAACTACCCACAACTTCCTTTGCCCCAGCAACTGAAGGATTGAGCCTCTTGGCTCTGCGCAATCCCGGCACCGGCAAATCAGCTCCCTCAGCCAACTTTGTTAGCCCTCCTGGCCTCTATGTAGCTCTGCGTGAGCCTCTCTCTGCCTTCCTCAACTTCTGCGCTAGCCTCACTCTAGCCCAAACTGATGACGCAGTCCCTCTACGTCAACCCTTCCTCTGTTGCTTCTGCAAGGATCGGCTACTGTCTCTCAAGACAGCTGATTCTACTGCAAATTCTCTGCTCAACTGATGCATTCAGTTCTCCTATGATCTGCAACCACGCTCTGATACCATGTTGAATTTTCTAAGTCTATTTGCTAGAAAATTAATATGTATTATGTTGGTTTATTTCTTCTACTTGTTTAAATTCGAACAAGCTATTTAATACATTTAAATACCGAAATAAACACAATATAGTCACAACATCTACAGATCATCAACTAAAAGAAAGCAAGCACACAAGTGACACCATTATTTTTGGACAAATGTCCCCAAAAAAACCCAATGCGGGAAAACCGATGCAGCTATTCAACGGGTTATATTATTATGCAGTCTATCTGAGTACAATTGGGTTCCTAACCGGCTCACCCAACAGAAAAAAATACATGGCAGCAATACCTCTATGTCTGCAAACAGGTATTCAGAAAACCTGTACCACGAAACCCTCTCCAACACAACTGAAGCTCAGTGCTGGCCCTTCTAGCCTCGGGTCAGCCTCCTGCTGACCTGCATCAGCCCTCTAACCCTTTGCGTCAGCTCTCTGAGGCACTGCGCAGCCTCTAGGACCCTCTGCATCACTCCAGCAGCCTTTGCGTGGATGACACAGTCCCTCTGGCCTCTACACTGTCTCTACTGGGCTCTGCGTAACCTAGACTGGCATCGGCTCTAGCTCTCTCTGCTTCTGCGCTGGTCTCTCAATATTGTCTCTGCCTCTCTACCTCGTACTCACTGCCCCTCACTGTTGATCACAGATTCAACTTTGTTTAGCAACCCCGCTCTAGCAAAATAAATCACTGATCACTCTGGTGTGTTCTCCAACTGACCCTCAAGCCTCCTCTTATACTTTTCATGTTGGTCCTTCAACAGCCGAGATTAAATCTCTAATCAACGGCTAATATTAGATTTGGCTTGATCCATGACTTCTAGAACCTTCTAACCCAATTTTATATTAATACCCATTAATATTTTATTTTTCTTAGGTTTAGACTTAGGAACTCCACTAAAAATATTAGTTATTTTAATATCTCCCAAACCGGGTACAATCTGTCTAAATCATTTCTGGGTCTTGGAGATCTCATGTGCTTTAGCCTCTTGACCAATTTTCATGGCTAGAGCACGTCCGATGCTACCTCAAATCAACAACGGGGCTGGAAACACTATTAGGTTACCTTTGCCCATTGGAAAGAGAGAGACAAAGCTACCTAGTCAGATTTCATGTGTTGACCAGGATAGCGAGATGAGACAACCTGGTTGCACAGGGTGCAACATCCGCATGCTACGGTTGTTTTATGTACGGGAATTCGTGCATTCGATCCCTCTCTTAGGGTTGGATGGTGATAGATTCTGAGTTGGTAACCAGTGGAGTGGGCTATGGGGATGGTAGTGGACCTGAGTGTAGCTCAGTTGGAGCTTCCAAGCACTGGGGATGCCAGAAGCCCAGACTAGTATTGGGATCCAGGAGGGACCACCTATCATTTCCCAAGTATACTGGTTGATTATGACCTAGATGATATAGTTGACCTAACAACTAAGCACGCACATTCGCTAAGGGAGTTTTGGTCAGTACTAGTGGCCAAACAGTTTATGCGCAGACTCCTTGGGTTGTCTTAGTATGACGGTTGTGTATGGGATCACGGGATGATCATCATACTCTCGCAGGAGTTTGTCGAAGGAGGTGGTATTGGTAGGCCACCAGACAATGCCTTGTATGGAGTTGGGGATGCTTCACATTTATGTGGAGCACAGAGGACATGGAGGAGCAAAGCAGTGGTGGCATCGCTACTGGTACCTAGGGAGATTCACTTGTTGGGTCCCTCAAGGAAGATTTGGAGGGGAGATCCACTCATTGGAGAGTATAGTGATACAACGATGGAGGTGATGATACCGGTCAGGTGCGGGCCAACGCATACGGACACAGCTTTAAGCCATCACATCCAGGGATGGGTAGGAGCATCTAATGTGGAGTAGTGGTCTATAGATGGGCATGGAGACGCATGGGGGTGTGTCCTACTATGTTGGACTGCATTGAGTAGTAGGAGTACCTCACATCGCATTAAGTATAGGCGGGCAGTGACAGCTGTAGTGACACAGGCGAGACACAGGGCGATACACGATGGTATAGTCATAGCCTAGGGTTTCCAACGGTGTACAAGGACAGGTTGCGGCATACAGTAGCATGTCGAGGAGTGTGGTGCTGCTTGGTGGTATGCAGTGACGCATGGTGCAGTGCAACAGGCTCTTGGAGCGTTGCCTCCAAGGAGATCTATGGATAGGGGCATTAGGTGTACCATTGGATGCAGCTCACCTAGGATTGATGAGGACATTGTTGAGCATTTGGGGACACCATGTTTAGTGGAGACAGGGCTTCGAGGGGGTTATCAACAGATCCGAGGCGGAGAGAGGGTCGTCCACAAGATTAGTCTTGAGTATTCCGACAGCCTCTTGATCATACCCTTTGGGACATACCCACCCATCATCCTCCAGTGTTGCTTACAATCACAGAGTGTTGATTGTTGCCCCTTGACACTCTCCATTCAGGCAGCAAGGCATGGGAGGATCACCCCAAGCAATTGGATGAGACACCACGTGTCATGAGCCGAGAGGAGACTCTCTAGTTGGGACACTTCGTAGGTGCACGAGTTGACGGATACAGGCTTAGGGATGGCGTGGTTGACTGTCGAGGTAGCATATGTTCTACCCCTCGGCTCACACTTAGGGAAGCGACCAAGAGAGAATTGCATGTTGCTTTTGTAGCTAGACAGCTCGAGGCATTAGGTGAGCATCAGGCATAGGGGATGGTAGTCCTTGTTGACAGAATGATGCCTAGGTTTCCGACAGTATACATCATCAAGAG
Organism: Pinus taeda; assembly: GCA_000404065.3. Taxonomy (NCBI): domain Eukaryota; kingdom Viridiplantae; phylum Streptophyta; class Pinopsida; order Pinales; family Pinaceae; genus Pinus; species Pinus taeda. The sequence goes on from APFE030603384.1 coordinate 126,162, forward strand.
CTGGAATAGCAAACCTTGTTGTGTGATTTGGCAAGTGTAGAGTAGTTGGTTATTCACGACATGGGTTCTTGATGCTCGGTGTCTACTTATTGGATACCTACAGGAGACAGGGATGGACCCAGAGGGATCCCAATAGCTACCAGCATATCAGAGCAACAAGCAGAGAGGATTGGGGTTGTGGACCTCTAGTATGGTTATGGGATCCAAGGATCCAGTGGATTGGTGGGATACTCCACTCCTCAGTGAGCATGGTCAAGATAACAGGCAAACCGATTCATTCACAGGCGGACACATGGGGGATCGTCAAAGCCCTCACCATAGGGTGAGGCAGATTATTGCTCAGGATTGGGGCCAGCCATGGAGTGGGTGGCGCTGGTTCTGGCACTGTTGAGTCGCTTTGGCAGGTTGGGCCTAGCCTCAATCATCGCATAGATTATGGCCGAGAGCTATGGGAGAGGAGGCTCTGGTACAAGCATGCTAGGAATTCAGTGATGACCAAGGTGTCGCAGCTAAAGGGTCAATAAGATAGTTTCTTGTTGCGATAGATATGGGGCTAGCCATGGAGTGGATTGGTGGATACTCCACTCCTCAGTGAGCATGGTCAAGATAACGAACGAACTGATTCATTCACAGGTGGACACATGGGGGATCGTCAAAGCCCTCACCATAGGGCAAGGCAGATTGTTGCTCAGGATTGGGCCAACCATGGAGTGGGTGGCACTGGCACTGGCACTGTTCAGTTGCTTTGGCAAGTTGGGCCTAGCCTCAATCATCGCTTAGATTATGGCTGAGAGCTATGGGAGAGGAGGCTTTGGTACAAGCATGCTAGGAATTCCGTGATGACCAAGGTGTTGCAGCTGCAGGGTCAGCAAGATAGTTTCTTGTTGTGATGGACATGGGGCCCTAGCATCCTAGTACTTGGTAGTTCAACTACCCTTAGGGGTGATCTGGTTTCTCCAAGGGAGGGTCATCCAGATCTTCCATCGATTTTCAGTGATGGGTTGATGTCGTGGGGAACTTCATCAGCATGGCAGGTTGGCCATGCCGGAGGATTCCAGGAGGAGCTCATGCAGGGGAGATTTCATTTCGTAGGGAGTGGGTTGTATCTTCACGGGCCCACAATCAGAGTGCATGAGATGGACTACTCAATAGGGCAGCTTCATGAGGATTTGGACAAAGTTTTACATCATCGAGATGCTCTACATATTGGAAGTAGACAGAGGGATTCTAATGCCTATATCTGGCAGGATGGTCAGTGGAGCAAGGAGTGCTTCACATTGATTACGTTGGCTTGGGATCCTAGTATCAAGGGACTCCTTCACTATAGGACAGTACAGAGATCAAGGACGATCCACTGGCACATTTGGGACCCTGGTGAAGTTTGCAGTCACAGTGGGGATCCACTGTCAGAGAGGGCGCTTGTTTAGGCATTGCTTGGGGACAGGGAATTTTTGGTGGAGAGGACTGTAATATCCCCAATTTTGATTTTTCATCTGAGGGAGTTATGGAATTTATTAGGGATGTGCTTAGCATAACACAATCTTGTAACTTGAGCATTGGAGACATTTTTGGCGTATGGGACTTAGGAGAAATAGAAAATTATTTTGCTTGTGGAATGTGGGGGCCACACCTACACGAAATATGCACCACTTAGGAGAAAATTGAATTGCTAAGAGAAGGGGGTCAAAATATTGAATGGAGGAACTCACGCGAGGAGGCAAGAAAAAATTATAAACAGAAGGAGCATAGAAGCTATTGGGGTCTTTTGTTGACAAATCAATTTCCTTTGTTGCTCAAGTTGTTTAGCTAGGTCACGCGCTGCTTAGCACAAAGTTCTCCAAGGGGAGAATTCACCCTTCTTTCAGTGGACATTGAGTGCCACCCTAGGGAGGTAAATTTGTTGCTACATTTGAAGGGAGGCTTGTGGAATTTTGGGAGCATCTTTCAGCCATTCCCCTTAGCTAATTCGTGTTAGGATATTCCAACACATAGGAATAGTTAAGTATAACTTGGTCTAGTATAGAGTTAGGTAAAGTGTGTTTCTTTACTATGTAAATTTGTAACTTACAATCCGACGGTCACGATATGTAGTGATCCGATAGTTCATTCTCTCCTCGGTAGTACCGACACTTGATCTGTGGCTTAACACCCGATTGGTCCATGATTTCTATTTAAAGCGCATGGAGGGTCATTTGTAGGTTAACAGTTCACGAGAGAAGCTTATGTAAATTTTCATTCTTTTATTAATAAATTGCCTGAAGTGGCCGCGTTGGCTCAGGCCGTGCACTATTTCCCTCTTTGAGGGTTTTAACCACGTCAAAATACTAGTGTAATGATCTGTGATCTGTTTGTGAGCGGTGTCCTTTGGTGTTCTGTCTGAGGAACTTACCCTGTAAATTCCTACATGGTATCAGAGCTATTTGAGGGTTGCGTTGGCTCAGGCCGTGGACTGTTTCCCTTTTTGAGGGTTTTAACCACGTCAAAATACTGGTGTATTGATCTGTGATCAGTTTGTGAGCGGTGTCCTTTGGTTATCTGTCTGAGGAACTTACCCTGTAAATTCATACAATTCGTGCTCCGAGGAGGACGCAGTAGAGAAACTCGTGCCACTTATTTCATCTATTTCCCAGGGGGTGTTTGCCAGGAGAAAATTAGAGAAATCGCTCCAGGGGAAGACAAGATTTGTGGAGAATTTTGGGGCTGGAGATTGCTACCTTTGAGAGGAACGAATTTATCTTCCTAGGACCTGCACAGGGGGTCACTAGACAACGTTTCTGTGGAGCTGATTTCAATGATCTTGTGTCAGGATTTGATGTCAGACCTCTCCCCAACATCCAGGAAAACTTCCTTTATCGTTCCTATTGCAGATTGAGGATAAATAAAGAGGATTGCAGCAGATTTCATAATTGGGGGACGCAGTCTTTGTTAAGGAGGGCGTAGTACCAAAATAGGACAATTTTGGAAGGTCAAAATCAGCCAAAATCCTTTATGGGTTTTTGTGGGTTTGTTGACAGGATTCCAGGATTAAATTTGCAAAATTTTCTGGGAAGTATTCAAGATAGAAATCCCCTTTTTGTCTAGCAGTAGGTTTTATTATTTAGCCGATAATTGCACCATTTTTTGGGTTTTCTGGGTGGTTGGTTTGGGGCAGATTCCTTTCTGGGTTTGGACAAGCATTTTTGGGAGAAGCTACAGTTGAATTTTCAGGTGATTCCGAGCATCATAGAGGGTCATTCTCAGCATTTCTAGTGGAGCAGCAGTTGCCAATTTCTGGGTTTGCACAGAAGGATATTAGACCGAAGTTTCTTAGCTCTTGGGATCATTTCCTCCACTTGGGTTTGCTCCAGCTTGCTTATGCAAGCCCAAGTGCACGTTCCTTTCTATATGTACTCCTTACAGCTCATAATTTAATAAAATCGCTCATCTTACTTGCCTAGCTTCTTGGTGTTTTTGATGGTGCATGAGTGTTTATGATTTTATTTGCTATAGCCTAGTTCATGTGTCTACTATTAGCTGTAAATTTCAATTTGGAACATTACAGGGAGGGATTTTAGCAACCAATGATGATTTTAACCCAGACAAGGACAGGGAAAGGATCAAAACAAGAGTTTTCACTTAGAGGTGTCAAATTGATCCTATGAGGTACTAGCTTAGGGAACACTAGGGCAAAGTTTGATCTCAGAGCTGAGCCTTGGGGTATCCCACAATCCCATCATCGAAATTTCTTCAAATTTGGAGGAGACCTCCAGGACACACCAACACAGTAGAGGCTAGGAGATCGATCTTTTTCTATGGCTACTTTGTCAGGAAAGTGATGCCCTAGGTGGCCCAGCATGGCTAGACCTAGAAAAGAGGGGAAAAAAGGTGAAGAAAAAGGTTTTAAGGTGATCACATTATGGTGGATTAGTGCCTAATTCCTTTTGGATATATCGAGTCAAGAAGAATTATGAAGAAGGATCTCGTTTCTAGCTCAAAGAGGCTCTAAGGGCAACTTCGTCCAATGTTAGGTTAAAAAAGAAAGTAACCTTAAAGCGTTTATACTTCGCTTGCAAATGAGGATGGATTATCAAGATAACTTCAATCTCTAGGACAATTCATTCAACAAACGTGGCCCATACATAGAGATATGCTATAGAGAAACAAAATTCCACAGTGAATTTAGATTTCTTTGGATGTTCATCAATATCTGTTGCAGAAGCATGTTGTTTTCCTTATATCCTTTTATCATTCTCTCCTTCAGGACATTGGCTCATATAGTGACCAAACCTGCGACGATGATAGCATTGAATCTTTGACATATCTTTCTTTCCTTGAGGAGCAAGTCTTCCTTTTGGTTTCTTTTTTTGGAAACCAAACTTCTTTCTTCCATTCTTCCTTTTGAAGCATGCTACAAATGCTTGAGAGCTTTCCTTCTTTCTATCTCCTGATATGAACCTTGATTCTTCTTGAGCACAAGAGGTCCATAGTTCTTCAAAAGAGGGAACATCTTTCCTGCTACTTATACCAATTGCGAATGCATCCCATGATCTAGGTAGTCCATTAATTGTTGTAGTCACAAGTTCCTTCTCAAAGATGACTTCATCAATTGCTTGAAGTTGGTCTCTCAATTGAGAGATTCTTACGAAGTATGATGCCACGGTGTCATCATCTGTCATTCTCACATCACAAAGCTCATTCTTCAAACTCATGACCTGACGAATGTTGTTGATTGTAAATAGATTAGTTAGGTCATCATACATTGCCTTTGAAGATTCAAGCTTTGCAATATAGGGGATTAGTGTTGATTTTTGGTAGCTTGGGAGGTACTCCAAGCCCTAGGGTTCGTGGTTTGGAGGTTGGAGCACCATAATAGGTCATTGTTGGCTTGGAACCCAAGGTTGGGGTTTTGTACCCAAAGGAGTTGGGCCAAAACCATGGAGCATTTTGGACATGTGATAGATGGAGATGATATAGGACGTTGAGGAGAATCCAACGCAACGAAAATCATCAAATTCTAAGTTGTCTACAATGAGTTATGAATTTTTGAAGTTAATAATAGATTTTTGGACATACAAGTCATGTAGGCTTGAGATGGTTATGTCCAAAAGACATGTCACTTAGGTAATTCGTTGAGCCCTCTTGTTTAGTATAAATAAGAGGTGATGAGATTATTTCAGACCATCCCAAGTGCATCAAACATCACTAATACATCTCTGAAATAGGTCGAGCTCAAAAGGAGGACAAGGCGTGGAATTTGAGCATTGTTTTGGAGTGAGTTTGCATCCACAACAGGGCCAAGAAGTTGCAATAGGACAGCGGAAAATCTGGAGATCCGTTTTGGGCAGCTTATGTGGGTTATTTTGTAAACTACAGGTTTGAATCAAGAGCAAAAGGCAACCGCTTAGAGTAAGGGAGTTTTGGTCTGTTTCTAGGGTGGTTTTGTGTGCAAACTACCCTTGTTCATGAGGTCGCGGCCTAGGTAGCAAACAAAAGTAGGTCGTAGGCCATACTGTCCCTAGAACAGGGAGTCGTGAGGGTTGTTTAAGGATGAATAACAGTCCAAGGCAGCAGCAAAGAAGAGCAGGAGGCCAGGGAAACAAGGCCGAAGCAGTTGAGGAGTTTTTGGTGAAGGAAAATGGAGTTGAAGTAGTGCATCATCAGCGCCGACCAGGACCATACTCTACTGCAACGTCAAAACTAAGAACAAGGTATGTATTGGTGAAGTTGTAGTTGATTTGATGCTAGGGATGAAGTCCTAGTGTAGACAGAAGTATTGGGTACCTTTGGACTAGTGGAGGGCAGCATGTAGGTGACCCAAGAGTAGCCCTAGAAGTAGAAGAATTAGACAGTTGTGTGTTGGGTGAAGTGTTGAGCCTGTGTATCTCTTTGATGGATGAGAGAAGCTATTAGGAGGCAGTTTGAGAGCTCAAGGATTGGCTAGCCTGGAGGTGCAGTCATGACAGCATGTTTAGTGTTGGTGAAGAGACTTGCAGTAGTGATAGGTGGCAACCTTCCTGCCCTATGTTAGTCTTCATATAGAAGCAGTGGAAGGCTATAGTGGGAAGAAGACCCTGAGTAGCTAAGGAGCAACAGTGGGCAAAAGGAGTTGTTCACAAATGGAGTTGTGAACAACTCAAACAATGTCTCGACGTGTTGATGTGTAGATGGACTTGCGATCAACGTGAGAACAGGTGGAGATGTGTTCGATGGGCAGATGGACTTGTTTCGTTGATAGAGGCAGATTTGTGTTGCTTCTTATCGGGAGTGAAGGACCGGCAGGACAAGATACGACATAGAGGTTGTGATTGTGCCCTAGAGCAGCGGAATTGTCATCGTATCTTGTATTCTTGTACCACTGGATATTTGAGGACCACTATCCCTGGTACGAGAGCCTTAAACAGTTGTATTATATGTTGATTAATATAGCGAAGTTGGGTTGAAGAAATTGTAAAAAGTTGTCTATATTTGTGCATGTATGATTTATTGTTGTTTATATTCCATTGTGCAAAGTAGCTTTGTTGAGATTCTTGCTTTGGTAGTGTCAGATATTTTAAGATTCTATCCTAGACACCAAGGTCATGAAAATTCAACAATTAGATGATTCTCTAATGGAATCCACAATAAGACTCATGGCAATGATGTCATCTTCCTTGAACTTCTCTTTTCCTGCATTATCTATTGGTTCTACAACCTTTCCCTTCAAAATATCCGAAACTTTGTTCTTTGCAAGAATAAGATCAATCTTAGTTTTCCATGCTCTAACATTTTGAAGCCCCTTCTAACTTGTTCTTTGATTTCATAGAAGAAGCCATGGATGTAGATCAACAAGACTCAACAATAGTGATCTCAATGTAAGGTTTCTTCAAGAGTGATCTCAATGTTCCTTTCTTCACCAAAGATCTGATGCCATGTTGATTTTTCAAGTGCAATAGATACAAGCACAACATTTCTGAAAACTAATAATTACTTCTAATGATGTTGATCTTCTTTTGATTTTTCCAGTATATCATTAAGGAATTATACTTCATAAATTCAACCATATAAGAGCAGTAAAAAAATAGAGATCACAATGCACAATATTTACCCTCGGAAAACCTAGTAAGGGGAAAAACCCAGCAACCTTTTCAATAGAGAAATTCTTTTGTTCAACAAGAGACACAACTAGACCTCTAGTTAACAACTAGGTAAAACTGACCTTCAACAATACTATGTTGAAACTTGGTCAAACCCTCCAAATCAAGCCTCCCAATCCGACCCAGTAACTCACCTTCTTGTACTGCCCTAGGCCGAATCTCAACCTCCCAGAAACCGTCAGAATCCCAAATTTTCAGCCCTTACAACTACCTAGAAATTTCAGCCCCTACAATCGTAACTACCCAGAAAAAGATGTGAATTGGAGAGGGATTCCTTCCACACATGTGAGCTAGATACAGAGAGAAAGATATGATTTTTGTCGTTTTCGTCCTCCTTGTCCTTCTTATCCTTCGCTTGGATAATCAGAAGATTCTTGATAAGGGAGATTGAATTGTTGCCTTGTGGAGGAGGTCGAATGTCTATATATAGTGTTCTTCTGGGTCGAATGGGTGTGTCCTTTGTCTGGGCCGACTTGACTTCCTTTGGAGCCAAATTTTCAAACTTTCAAATTCAAATTTTCTTCTTTTATAAAGTCAAAATAGACAAGACTCAAAAATATATTTTTCTTTTGACTCTAGCATGAAGAACAATCTTTACAATAATCAATATAAATACATCAATGGCCAAAATATAAACTATGAAGATGACCATAGTTACAAAATTCAACATTTTCTTGTTTTGCAAGTATGTTGGTTCAAGCATTTGAATCATATCTAGAGGGAGCTTCAATTTGTTTTCAGGATTTCGTATTCTACTGCACACAAAGATCAAAGGTTGGAGACACCATTTTGATGGTTGATTTCCATTTTGGAACAAACTCACTCCTTTTAAGAAAATCAGCTATATTCACTGAAGGAAACTTTGACTTTGCATTTTTGCAAAGGTGAGGTATATGGCACAAGTATCACACAACAACCGCCCCTATTTCAAAAATAAATAAATAAACTCCTGAATTTTTGCAATTAGTTTAGGGTATTTTGTTTGCTTATATTTATTGAATTATTTCATTTACAAGCTTAAATTTTGGGGAATATTGATTTTATCGATAGATCTAACCAAGAAAAGATACAAGGATCATTTATAGATAGTCTTATACTTGTATCTAGCCATTTTCCACTGCAGGTCTGAAGTTTATATTGCTCTACAAAGCTGGATTTGCATTTTTCAAAAGGGTTTTAACCTTTCCAAGTATATTCCGTCTAACCCTTTCCATTTACTCTATAGCACATAATAGTTATATTTCAGCGAACTCAGAGTAAAATTTCATCACTTCCAACCATATTTAAGTGTTTAAATTAAATTTGGAATTTTTTGGGTGAGTAAACCAAGAGGGTTTCACCCAAATTTATGGAAAGTATTTTCCAACTTGTCAGAAATTCACTTTTCAGACATATTTTAGTTGATAGGAGGCCTCAAAATCCTCCATGTTCTCCCTCATACCTTGTCTACTCCTATATTAATCATCTAGAAGTGCTAAAGCACTTATAGATTGGCTTTCATAACCAAATCAGATTGTTGTCCTTGCATTTTTTGAAGATTTTAACAGTCTGCTAGACAGGAGGACAAGTTGTTTTGACTCTTGAGTCATAACTCTCTAAATAGCGACCCAATTTACATAATAAATACATTTTTGGTTAGATATTTTCTTGCAGAAAAAAATCCATAGGTTACACGATCTACTTTCAGTGATTTTGTGCTACTAATATTTTCTATTTAGTTTTCAGCTTCTACAATGGCACATTTTACAACTAGACAGCTCCTATCAGTGAACACTTCCACTCTAGGTGAGGAGTTACTTGGGGTTGATTTAGGGATTCCTCCCTTGGCCATTTAGAGGTGTTGGGCCTAAATAGCATGGGTTTGGGCCTAGGTGATAGTGGATTCCTGCCCTATGTTCCCATCCAACAGGTTGATTGGACCTTAGCAACATTGCTAAGTGGATCCATAACATGTGTTATGTAAATAATGTGAAATGTTTCACAAGAAGAGGGAGAAGAATAAAAGAATGACAAGAGAGTATTCACCAACATACATAAGGGGAAATACAACCTATTTCAGCATAATCTTTCCTTGTCTACATCAGTTTATGTGATTGTATGTGTGGGTGTGTGTGTATTCATATGTGCAACTGAATTTATACATGTATGTAAGAGATAAAACTTGAATATCAACCAAAATTTAAAAACAGATAAGCACCAACCTATCAGAATGATTGTATATGTGCAAGAGCTCTTCATTAGATGATCTAGCGCCACGAACAACATTCACTGCCCCAATTCCCATGATACCTTCAATATAAGTGAATCAAGGATCATTCATGCAATTTTTTATGACTATGCAAGCCACTATCTTAAATAGTCTCACAATAACATTGCATTAGAAGTTCTTTGAATTATCTAAACATTCTTCAACATTGAGGTTACCATGAAACAAATAAGCAACGAGAAGTTATAGATATTTTGGACTATAAAAAAGGATAGCGGACCATTGTTCCAAGTCCCCAAGGAAGGCTTGAAGGACAACCAAAAAACCTAGAGATTCCAAGGTTATTGTAAGTCTGATTGTGCAAGTGTGGTGTAGAGACAATAAATTAACTACAAGTACAAACAATAGAATGAGAGATATGCCAATAAAAAAAGTCCAATGTTCGGTTATATGTTACATGGAGTACATATCTGTAACTGAGAGTAGGGATGCTTTATAATTCATAATCTTTTGCTAGGGAAAGGTTAGGGCATCATCAGCCATATACTAGTACAAGAGATTAGTTATACATGCCAAGATATTTAGACAGTCTGTAATGTCCCCAAATTAATTAATTTTGTTAAGAAGAATTTCCTCTTTTGTAATTTTGGCAATTGGGGGGGGGAATTTTGGCCCACAACTTAGGAGAATGGAGAAATCAAAGGAAGATTTGATTTTTGGGTAAAGAGAAAGCCCCCACTTTAGAGAAAATGAGAAAAATTGTGGAGTTGGTGGAATGTGGGGGCCACCCCTCAAGGAATACGCACCCCTTGAGGAAAAATCGACTTTTGTGGAGGTAGGTTGAAATATTTGGAGGAGGGACCCACAAGGAAAGGTGAGGCAGCAATTATAAATAGAAGGGTGAAGGCAGAAATTAGTACCTTTTGCTAATTTGATAACTGAACCATTGTTTGCTCAAACAGTTTAGTTGGGTCAACAGAGTGTTGTTCAGCACACGAAATTTCCGAGCGGAAATCTCAACTCCTACTTCAGTGGACTTTGAGTGCCACCCTTGGGAAGATTTGTTGCATTCTTGGAGCTCTTCTGAAGGGTTTACACAGGAAATTCGAGTTGTTGAGGAGCAGACTGGGTGTAGTAAAGGACCACGCACATCTCAGGGGAGTGAGCTACATGATAGTGTTGGTTCCAGAATTTTAAAGGCACATTCTCATGGTACCTAGCCGTGTTTTTGCAGTGGTTTGAGGGGCAGGTTGAGTGGACTACATACAAGCTGAAATTATTTTTCCTGGGCCAGCGCAGAAGTGCTATTGACTGGGCCAACGCAGTCGTTAGAGCAGCACCTTGGTTGTGGGAGCTTGAACCGAAGTTGGGCTGAGGATTTACAAGGGGGACATAAGGAGAATTCTTGGAGGAGTTTCCAGCTAATTTTGGAGGGCTTTGGCCGTTGTTTCTCAGGCAATACGAATTACCCAGCTGAAGAGGGAGCTCAAGCAATTTGGGGGTAATTTCAGAAGGTTGGAACTAGGCCCAACCCTTTCTGGGCTTTTCTGGGTTTATTGAGGAGAGGCCAAGATTAATTTAGCTGAATTTTCTGAGCATGCTAGAGGGCTCAAACAGGTGTCTCTTTCCAACCAACATCTGCTACTGCTAGTAATTTGCACCATTTTGTGGGTTTTCCAAGTGATAAGTTTGAGGCAGATTCTTTTCTGGGTTTTTCTAAGCAAATTGTGGAGAGCCACCAACTGGAATTTCAGGAGGTTCTAAGCACAGGAGTGGCAGATATCACCATTTTCTTCCAGTAGCAGGAGCAAGAATTTACTGGGTCTGTGCAAATCTTAGTTGGGCTGATATTTGAGCACTTTGACAGTGATTTCTGAACTTGGACTTTTGCTTGCTTGTTGTAGCAAGCCCAGTTTCCTCTTTCCAATTGTATTTACTCAGCTTGGAATTTAATATGAAGACCCAGTTTTGGTGTCAATATATGTGTATTTCATATTTATGTATGTTTGCAATTTTTGGGTGTTGTTCATGAGCATGTTTTTCTGTTATTCGTTGTTAATTTCCTATTAAGAACATTACACAGTCACTAGAGACCAATAATGGCTAAAAGAATAGCTTCCAAATTACACAATAACCAAGTCAAGAGGTTATTTTCCAAGGTAAAAATCAAAAGGTTAATGTTCATAGTTGAAAAGAAAAGTCTATGTTGAACAAGGGGATGTTGACTAGAAAAGTCTATGTTGAACAAGGGCATGTTGATTGTTGAATATTACTCCCAATGGATTTTGAAGTTCAAAGATGTGCCTATGTTGTAGGGTTTTATCCCTTTTGGGGGGATAGCTCCCATGACACTTCTACTTTAAATGTAAGGCTAACTAAATTATAATATCATGTTCTAGGCCTACCGCTAATTCACTAATATGTGGTTTCAATCTATTGATTCGCCAAGTATTTGGTATTCCACCAACATATTTGACATTATTGTAACTAGTTTACCATTTTAATAACTTGTTCTTTGGCATGCTTTATTTGTTTGGTGATTTTCCATTGGTCTAATGATTCATTGTTGTCATTTTTGGTGTGAAAATGTTTTTCTTATAGTCGTATTGAGGTCATTCCAATCCCTTAGTTGATTATTTGCCATTACTTAGTTACTTCTTTAAGATGCGAGGCTAAAAAGATAAATATCCTCTTCTTTAGCACATTTAAATAATGGTAAAGGTTTTATGACATTGTAGATTCCTAGATGGTTTCTCTGTGCCCTTTGTTATTTTTATCATAGATTGGAAAAGTCACCATTCGTAATTTTCTCATCTTGCATTCTCATCCTAGAGTTCGTCTTGTATAATTCAAATTTACCTCCAAGCATAAGCTTGGTTGATAGAAACTTAGGGCCACCTTCTTCATCCAATTTGAGAAGTTAGACCCTCATTCACGATTAACAAAGGTGACCTTGCAGTCCTCTTGTGGGAAATCCCTTGTAGGAACAAAGACACTTGGGTGGTTAGAGGTCTTGGGGAGGTATCATTAATGAGATCGTATCCTCCTTCCCCAGCACCTCTCTCTACAACTTTGTTTGTGACTAGCTTCAAAACAATTGAGGAGAAGGCTCTCACCTAAACTAGGCATTTAACTAAAAACAACCAAGACCCTGCGTTTCACATTAGACTAGATCCTGCATTTCATCTAGGATAGATCTTGTGTCCCATCTTTGCAACAATTTTCTATCTGGTAACTTGACATATTAATCTTTACTGTGCAAGTATTTCTTAATGTTAAGGCATCGGTCTCTCACTGATATATCTTAAGAATCTAATTTGTAGTGCTCAATAATTTCACTTGCCACATAATTCTAAATCAAGTTGCTAGGATATTTATTTGTATCTCCTAAACTTGTTGATCCTCAACAAGTTCCTCATCCATTTCACCTTTAGGGACTACCCCCCTTAGTCTACTTAAGGAGATAGCTTAAACAGAGTGACTTGGGATTAGAGTGATAGCCCTTCGTCTAAGCGTTGCGCTTTGGGTTTACACTTCAAGTGACAACATTTTTCTGGCGCAGTTGTCAGGGATAGAATTCTTTTGTTTATGGTTTTTTATATCTTTCACCAAGATAAGTTTCTTGTCCTCGGTTTCCATTTACTAACTTTCCGTTCTAGCACCAGGGGTGTCTTCGCTTTGTTTTCTGTTTTGAGTGGCAAATCCACTTATTCCTCCTTTCATGAGAGCATATACTAGAAGGAACCCATGCAGCTTGGTTAACCCCACTCCTGATCCTGAAAAGGCCCTTAGAGTTCGATTAAACAAGCTCAATTCTAGTGAAAATCTTGTTTTTCTAGGACAGGAAGCCCTCCTTGATATCCATTTTCTTTTTCCTAGCCCACCCGAACAAGACACTATGGACTTGTTCTCCCATCGTAACTTCACTAACATTCAAGGTCATCCTCATGATCTTCTAGAGCATGGTATTGATAAGTTGCCCTCCTTCCAAGGAAAGAATGAAATTAATACTGATGATCACCTCATAGCTTTTAAAGCTTTCTTGGGTAAATACACTAGCAAAGCTTAATCATGAAGATGTAAATATGAAGCTCTTTGTTCTCTCTTTGGAAGAAGATGTGTTAGATTAGTTTATGGAAAATCCTGATAACTCATTTGATGGTTGATGCTTTTGAGGAAAAATATGGCGACAAGAGAGAAGGAAGGTATTTACTTAGAGCTATTAGCGATATAAAGAAGTGTAGCATTCCTAATTGGAATTTAACAGCTAATACCAATCAATGGACTAGGAACAATAAATAAATTGGAACTCATACACAATTAAAACACCAAAATGTCCAACAACACAATCTGAGTCATCTTATTAATTTTATGATAAAGAATACATAAAATGAGCTGAAATTTTGGAACCTAGGCTTGCTATGTAAGCTAAGAAGAACCTGGAAAAATGGCCCGTACCCAAGTAGTAGAAATGGTCCCAGAGTGATCTATGCACTATCCAAAAATAATTTGCTACTTCTTGTTGCCTAGAATGTTGATCTTATGGCTGAATACTCGTTAGAACGCTCTAAAACTTTAGCTCTGAAGTCCTCTCCCAAAACCCAGAAAAACCCAGAAATCATTTGACCCAACTTCAAGCCAAAACTGAGCTCACCAAGTGATGTGAATTCCCCAGCGAACTAGCAATTCGCCCTGTTATAAGAATGTGGATTTGAAGCCTAAATATCGCCCAAAAAATTCTATAAAATTAGTCGGAGACTCCTCTCAATAAACCCACAAAAACCCAAAAGGGTTTGGGCTGAATCCACCGACCCCCGGTGAAGCCCAACAAGTGTGAATGGCCCAATCTGGCCAGAACACACCCCACAATTTTGATACTACTAAATTATGCCCAAATATATCACAAGAAATTTCTCCAACTCCAGCTAAATTCTCCAGTGAGAAATACCTCCTATCTTCAGCGCTTATCTCTTTCGGCTCCACTTATTTAATCCCCTGCACAAGACTTGGTCAAATAGCTTCTGCGCCCCTACCAAAAGATAGAAAAATCGACCCAGGTAATAACCTCCAATCCAACCCAGCGAATCGCTGTCCAAACTTCAGTCTAACAATAAGAAAATTCCATGCAAAATCCCGGAGCCTCTAACCCATGCGTGCTCCCACAATGTGCTCCACCAAAATACCTCTATTCTCAAGAAATGTGCAGTGCTAACTAAATTCCTGCAATGATGTCCAATGGAAGCTTTGAATTGAGCTCCCCAAATTGCCTCACTAGGGAGACACTCGAAGTTCTTTGAAATGAGGGTAGAATTCCCACTCAAAAAATTCCTTGTGGTGAACAACACAGATTGTCTTAGCTAAGCAGCTCACGAGAACTAGTGTTAAATTGTCGAATAATCAAAAGATACCAAATGGAGGCCTCCAAGCTCTATTTATAATTGCTATCCCTCTCCCTTGGTGGTCCCCACCTTCCACTAAACAAATATTACTTTGCCGCCATTCTTCATTAAAATAATAATTTCCACTTTTCTCCCACAAAATAATATTTTCTCCTTTTTATTTAACATCACCAAAAATTGGCAAAACTCCTTAGTGAATTTTGCACTCACAAAAATTGGGAACATTACAAGGAGAAAGAAAATGAGACTACAAAAGAATTCAATAAAAGGTTTAATGGTATTGTTAAAGAATTACATCAATATTATAAACCTATTGATAAGTCTCTATTGGGATATTATCTCGATCCATTTAATGTTTACACTTCTTACGAGTTGAGACATGTTAAGCCTATTGATTATAAGATTGCCCGGACTTTAGCTAAAGAGTTGGAACAATGTCAGAAAGCATCTAGGAAGTCTGAGATTCCAGGCTTTGACAAAGGTCCAAGTCTTGTGAATCTAAAGGGAAAGAAATCAAAGAAGTTGACCACAATCCCATTAAAGAATTGATGTAGTTAATTAAGGATATGAAATTTGAACATGCAAGAGAAATGAACGCTATGTAAGCTAGGTTGATCCAAATCGAAAGATCACAAGCACAAAATTTTTAACCTAGAAATAATAACAAGAATAATATTGCATGGAATGAAAGGACCTCTCCATAAAGAACAGAGACCACGAAATCCGCTTGAATCTACAAATGTTGCCATATTGTAGACTTTATGAAAACTTTCATGATGAGGACTCTTATGCTATTGCAAAAGGAATCTTGGATGGTGGACAAGTGGGAACAAGTCAGAAAATTAATCTTATCAATCACGATCCTCACTTGCCTATGGAAGATGTGGATCACGATTTGATGCTCCCTTCGTCTTTTACCATTAATAATTTCCATTATGAGAAGGATCTAATTACATAATTATATGGAGAAAATCCATCTCAAGAACAAATCTTGGAGATTACGAAAAGTAGGGGGTACATTTATCAAAGGAGAAATAAAGATCAAAGCAAGGAACAAACTGCTTCTAAGACTTATCATTCTAGTTTGAAAATTGATTGGGTTGCATGGATGAACAATGCGAAGATTTTTGTTCCTGTGCTTGAACTTTTGAAGCTTCCATCTCAAAGAGAAGCATCCTTGAATTCTTGAAAGTCAACAAGACAAAGTTGATGTGCACTCCAAGGATGAAGAAATTAAATACAGGATCTAAACTGTTACATTAAAAATGAAGATCATCAGCCTTTCTTCATGACTTTAATGGTTAATGATCGTTTGTTGCATAATTGTATGCTGGAATCAAGGGCTTCAACTAATGTTATGACTAAGAAAGTTATGGAGCAATTGAATTTAAGGATATAAAGGCCTTACCACAATATAAGCTCCATGGATTAGAAGAAGATTGAAGTTCTTGTCATACTCAAAGATTTACAAGTTTGTTTGGAAGCATATCCATACAGGATGATTACTGTGGATACTTCTATTATAGACGTACCTGACGTATGGGGAATGCTCTTATCTCAAACATTTGCAGCCGATCTTGGTGGATGCATTCAGTTGGACTTATCTTATGACATTGTTCCTTCAGTGGAGAGTGGTATGGTCAAGCTCTACAGGGAAGTAGAAAGGAGGTACCATGTTGAGAATCCAAGGGAGCCAAAAAATGCAGATGTCAGTCAATCGCTCATACAAGATTGCAATGCAATGTTAAGAGATGACTTCGAGCCTGTGATAGGAAAGGCCCGATATTCCACATCAACAATTCTAAATAAGAAAAGGAAAAGAAAAACAATTAACAAATCTGTGCAATACAACATTGGTATACTTCATCATCCTAAAAGGATCGAGATTCAATAGGGGACATTAGAGAAGCAGCGAATGGATCCACTAGTGAGCAAATAAGTTCTCCAAATTGGACTTCAAAGATGACATATGACGCCATAGTGCATCGTTTGTATTGTATCTCTAACCCTCTTCTCCTAGATTAGGTTTCATTTTTGTCATTAGAGTAGGTTTCCTTTCAGCATTTATACTTCATGTCACTAGATTTAGATTTCGTTGTTAGAGTAGAAATTTCTATTCCAGCACTTGATTTGTATGATGATTTTGATGTGTATTTGAATGGATATCTACCTAATGTTACTTTGTTTTCTTGGATGCATATTATAGATTCTCGCATTCCTTCACTGAAGGAACGTGTCCACATGTAGAGCCAGATGTTGACCATTCATATGTCAACAGTTCCAAGAAGCAAAGTATACGACAGTGGATAAAATTTTTAATGTCAATGTCATCATTGTAATACCAAATTTAGCAGATTTATTGTAAAAAAAAATATAGTATGACTATGAAGCCATGTAAAAATATCCAGGTAAGCCTTTGATTCTTAACAAAGGGTTTCACTCTAGAGAGTTTTTTACCCTCCGCCAATTATTCACATTTTCGAACCCAAATAATAGCCAAAATTTTTCTCCCAAGCATCCCCCAAAGCTAAAGTGGAATTCTCTGATAAGATCCTAGGTGAGTCCTAGTGTTATAGAGTCTATGTATTTTTATCATACTAGATCATGTGTCTCGTGTCGCAGAATTTGGTTGAGTCTAAAAGGATCTACTGTGAATTTCCCCTTCTATGGGTAATTATTGTAAAATCTTGATGTAAAAGGTGTTCTCTAGGAATATTTTTGGTGAATGCTTACTCATAATTAGACACCATTACCAAAATACTTTTTAGACCCACTTTAAGGGTGGAAAATATGTATAATCCCCTCTCGAGTCATTTTATTTATTTTCTGGCAAAAATCAAAAAAGAAAAAAATTAATTAACTGAAAAATTCCAAGAAAAAAAAAGAGAGAAAACTAATTTCTCTCCAAGTGGAAAAATCATCAAGAAATTATTGAAGACCTTTTTCAAAAGGAAAAATCAAGCCAAAATTAAAAGGCCTCATTTCCAAGGCAGAATGTCCCAATTCAAAAATTTGTTGGACCAGAAAGACTATTTTTTCAGCAAAATCGAATTTCTTGGACCAGGTGATTGACTAATAGCACAAGTTACAACAATTCTATTTTTGTTGAAGATTCTCCAAGGGACCAAAATCACCCAAAAAGTTCGATTTTGGCCCATTCAACTCAAATTTCAAGGGAGCAAATTTCTATTGGGATTTGTGCATCAGTTATCAGTGGATAGAATTAATTTGACGAGTATCAAGCCTTGGATCAAGTCAAACTAGCTGTTTTTCCGCTTGGAGGGTTCTCACACTCTCATTTTTCTATACAAGGAAGCGATTGAGCTCCTCATTCATCAATGATGCACTGATAAGAAAATCCTAAGCAAGTTGTGAGTCAAGCTGCTAGATGTAATTTTTATTTTGCAATAATAATATCAAACTCTTTGGGGGTTTATTATTGATGGTGTTCCTTTTCTGCTTCTTGTGGTAATGTTATTCTGGATCATGCTCTTAATGCTTTATTGAATATAATTGCCAGGTTCTTATTTCACTAGCCAGCATTTGGATTATCTATTTGCACGGGTATCTTGCATTAGATACTGGGTTTAGAAAAGCATTCTAGCTCACTCGATCTAGCAGGTATCTCTAGATCTTGAGGGTTTTAATGTGTATCTAGCCACTTATGATATTATAACTTCATTTCAAGTGTGTAGAGATTATATGGTATTAAGATCTTGGGCGTGCGGGGAAGTCTTCAGTTGGACCAGCCAACTCCCAGGGAAAGAGGCTTAAAAGCCCATTGTGTTAAATTCTCTAGGGCTTATCTAACGATTTGTATGCAGTGACTTGGCCATGGCTCTAAATTAAATTTATTTCTCCACTCAAATTATTTCAAACTTAATTGTGCAAATAAAGTTAGATTTGCTTATTAGAGCTTGATAATTTTATATTGTAAATAATTTTACTAACCCTTGTATTTTATTTTCTAGTGTAAATAGCTAGTGGGGCATATTTTTCAAATTTGAATTTTCTCTATAAATATTGGAGGGTGGCTAGCCTTTTGTGACTTTGCAGGTGCTACATCACATGATCAAAGGCTAATTTGATTTCTTTGAAGGATCAAGCCCTCACCTAGCCTAGCGGTCAAGGTTTGAGCACTGAAATAGCATTGAAGAAGTCGTCTAGCTAGAAAAAAGGGACCGAGTGGGTTAAGGGCCTTGATCTAGCCCCAAGAGGCCTAGATCAATCAAATCAAGCCCTTATTCCATCGACGCTCAGGCAAATTCGGAGGTCGTTGGCCCTTTGAGGCTAGATCTTATTGCATCAAGGGCTTGACATTTCAAAATTTATTGGTAAAATTTTTGGGCTATAAACAGAATATTCTTGGCATAAAACTCACTTGTTTCCCATTGCAAAATCGTTGGTGAAGATTGGAGGTCAAGAAGACTATTTTCTAGCCCTTTACAAGCTATTCACAAGGGTTTGAGGGCTTGAGGCCCTAGTCGTACGCCTAAAGGCCTTAGAGCCTTGGTCGCAGGCCTTGTTACTACTCAAACTAGCAAGGAGCATAAAAGGGACTCCTAAAGGAGCAACTACTAGATCAAAGGGAAACAATGGAGGCTTAGCCCATTGTCACCTTAGGCTTCAGCTAAGACTCCCTACTATTTACGGACTTTCATCAATGGGAGGAGACCCAGTATATATGGAGTCACAAATGAAGGATAAATCAACAAGTGGATATAGAGTGACCCAAATAATCCCTCTCCAGAAGAGGTTGAAGAATAGAGCTTGCTTGCTTTCTAAGCAAGGTAACAATGTCTGCTAGGAGAAGGATGGGAGGATTTGAGGGTTAGGTTTAAGGAAAAGAGTTTCCCAATTCCTAAAATCCTTATTGAAATTAGTATCCCGAATGGTTCATGAATAATAGTCTTTCCAAAGGAATGGGACCATATGGGACCAAGTGGACCCAACCTAGGTTAGGAGGTAAGATTTTAGCAACCAACAGTGTTCTTAACCCAGACAAGGAGGGGAAAAGGATCAAACAAAGGATTTTCTCTTAAAGGTGTTGAATTGATCCTATGAGGCACTAGCCTTGGGAATACTAGGGCAAAGTTGATCTCGAAGCTAGGGCTTGGCTTTTCTCACAACTCCACCATCGAAATGCCTTCAAAATTGGAGGATTCCTTGACAAGACTCCAACGCGGGGGAGGCTAGGAGATCAAACTTTTTGTAGGGCTATTTTGTCGAGAAAATGATGCACTAGGTGACCCAACTTGGCTAGACCTAGGAAAAGGTGAAACATAATTGATTTTGTGTGACCACCTCTTGGTAGATCAGTGCCTTAGTCTTGGGAGGATGAAGTCTATGATAAATATGAATGAGGACCTTGTTTCTTAGTCAAGGATGCCTTAAGACTAACTCGCTAGCCTTCTAGGTCAAAGGGAAGCAACCTTACAGCTTTTATACTTCGACTTGAAAACTACTAGATCTCCCACTAATTCCTCCATTAGTTGGAACTAGCTTAACTGACTTTAACTCAGTTGTACTAAATTAAATAATTACAACTCAAAATAAACTCAACTAGTGCTCCTAATTGTAGGAGACACTCTACATGAATCTAGTTAGACTCTCAACTTGAATTAACTGAGTTAACTAAGTCAAATTAACTTAGTTAAATATCACAAGTTGTCATGAGATATGGAATTATAATTTAATTCCTAATTTAATTCAAGGACATTAAATTAGGATTTTCTTGTTGCATTTTCAACACTCCCCTCAACAAGAAAGGGATTATCTGCTACCTCGATCCTACCTCTGTGAAACTCGAATTTGCATCTTACCAATGCATTTGTCAAAATATCTGAATCCTTCTCCTCTGTAGGAATGTACTCCAGCAACATGATTCTCCTCGGCACACAATCTCGTAGATGGTGATACCGAATGTCGATATGCTTGGACTGATCATGAAAAAATGGATTCTCAGAGAGTTTGATTCAAGTTTGGTTGTCACAATAAATCACTGTAGGATCCATCTGCTGACCAAATAATCCAACAAGGGTCTTCCTCATCCAAATAGCCTCACAATTTGCTCGACTGGCAGCCATGTACTCTGCTTTTGCCAAACTAAGTGCAATTGATCTTTGTTTCTTGTTGTACCAAGAAACTGCTTCTGACCTAATACTGAAGATTCCCCTTGATGTGCTCTTCCTATCGGATGGACTCCCTTCCCAATCTCCATTTGTGAAGACTTGAAGCTTCACTCCTTCTGTCCTTTTGTACCAAAGACCAAACTAAGTGGTGCCTCTGAGGCATCTCAACACATGTTTAGCTGCCTTCCAATAGAATTTGGCTGTCTTAACCATGGCTTGACTAAGATGGTTAACTGCAAAACACATATCTGGTCATGCGTTCACCAAATACAT
The DNA here is from genome assembly GCA_000404065.3 of Pinus taeda. Lineage (NCBI taxonomy): Eukaryota > Viridiplantae > Streptophyta > Pinopsida > Pinales > Pinaceae > Pinus > Pinus taeda. Next base: position 147,283 of record APFE030603384.1, read on the forward strand.
GAGTAAACCCACAAGATGTCTATAAATAGTAGCCTCCACTACTTCACCTGAATTAGCATCTTCCTTCCTCCAATTACCTGCTAGAGGAGTCTCCATGGGTTTGTTGCTCTCCATGTGGAACTTCTTCAGTATCTCGTTGGCATACTTTCCCTAAGAGACAAACAATTCCCCATCTCCTTGCCATACTTCCATACCAAGAAAGTAATGCATGAGCCCCAGGTCCTTTATCTCAAATTTTCTTGGGAGATCCTCTTTTCAAAATTTTATCAGCTTCTCATCACCTGTTGGAATAAAATCGTCGACATATAATACTATAATCAACAATTTACCTTCAACCACAATATGGTAAAGGTTCACATCTGTTCACTTTTGGTGAAGCCCAACCCGGTGAAATAACTGTCAATCCTGGTGTACCAAGCACGGGGTGCTTGTTTTAGTCCATACGACACTCGCTTGAGTCTGCACGCATGTGACTCTTTGTTGCAGGTTTCAAATCCTATTGGTTGCTCAATATATACCTCTTCCTCAATCATACCATTGAAGAATGTTGTCTTTACATCCATCTGATGTATCTTCCATCCCATCTACGTTGATAGTGCTAGAATAGATCTGATTGAAAAGTACCTTGCTACTGGAGCAAAGGTCTCATTGAAATCAATTCCCTCCACCTAAGAGAATCTTCTGGCCCCAAATCTATCCTTGTGTTTCTCCACACTCCCATCTATTGCTTGCTTTACCTTGTAAAACCATCTAGAACTCACCACTAACTTGTCTGTTGGTCTTGAGACCACTTCCCAAACACTATTTTTGATAATGGAGTCATACTCCTCAACCATGGCATCAACCCATATTGGTTGTTGCACTGCTTCCTCAAATGAGGATGGCTCAACCTCTACACTCTCACTCATCAGAGCCATGTAGCCAATGTACCGATCTGGTGACCTCCTCTGCTTGCGATGTAATGTGGGTGCTCAAAAATTCTCTCTAGCATCATGCATCAATATTTCAACCTCTCTGGTGCACTTCCTTCCATCTCTGGAAGTCTTTACATGAGTGGGTGCTTCCACTATCTGCTCCTCTGCATGTGGCTCCTCCACATCATCCTGAGGTTCCTCCTTTGGAGCTAAAAGCTCCTCATCTGCATGTAGCGGAAGCTCCCTCTCAAGGGAACATCTCATGACCTTCTCTTCATCGAACTTCACATCTCTACGAACCACTGTCATCCTGTTGGATGGTAGGCACACCCGATAATTGTGAGATGTATCAATGTACACCACAAATATGCCCAACTCAACTATTGGTTCTAGCTTTTTTCCGTGCATCCTTGTTAACATGACAGTAGACTGATGAACCAAAGATCCTGAAGTGTGCCACATCTGGTTTCTTACCTGAAAAAGCTTCTTCTGGTGTACTCATCCCGAGAATACAATGAGGGAGTATGTTCTGCGAATAAACAACTGTGTTGCATGTTTCAGCCCACGAATGAAACAGTAGGCCCTGATCATGTAACATCGCTCATGCAACTCCCACAATATTTTTGAGTTGTTGCCCAGTATTGGCACTTCCGGATTTTACTCCGCGTTTCACATTGGAGTGCGATGCATCGGGTGTGGGGATTGAGGCAGTCTTGTCCCAGGAAGGCACCCCATTGCATTTAAGAGCCAGAAGCTCCTACCACATGAGATGTCATATTCCATTTACAACAAGGAGATGGAAGCCATAATGCATGCATTGGCCAAGTTTAGGCAGTACTTAGTGGGGAATCGATTTTAGGTGAAGATAGATCACAACAGTCTCCACCATTTCATGGGGTAGCAAGGCGTCAATGACAGACAATAGAGGTGGGTCAGAAGGTGCATACCTACGATTTTGATATTGAGTATGTGCAGGGGAAGCATAACGTGGTGGCAAATGCAGTATCCAAGAGACCAGCAGGGCTTTCACTCATGAGCATTTTTCATGATTGGAAGGTTCAGTTATTGGTACAGTACTCCAAGGATCATCGGGCATGCAAGATCTTGGAGGGAAACTATGCAGATGAGCACTACAGGGTGATGGATGAGGTTATTTATTATAAAGGCGCATATTTTTGGTTTTGGGATCCCAGTTGAGGGAGCGCGTCCTTCGAGTAGCTCATGATTCTCGTTTTTCTGGGCACCAGGGGTTTAGGAAGACTTATATGGCAGTGAGAGAGCGCTTCACTTGGAAGGGCCTCAAAGGAGGCGTGTTGAGGCATGTGCAGGAATGTGAAGCTTTGCCAAAGTAACAAAGGAGAGTTGACCCATACAACAGGATTGTTGCAACCTCTTCCCATCCCTAAGGGGAAATGGGAGAGTATCTCTATGGATTTCATCACCGAACTTCCCCTAGTGTAAGGGAAGGATTGTATTTTCGTGGTGGTCAACCGACTGACCAAGTTTACACACTTCTTTCCCAAACTGACACGATATTCAGCCTCAAAGGTGGTAGAGTTGTTCTTCAAGGAGGTCTTTCATCTACATGGACTCCCTAAGACTATAGTCAGTGACCAACATAGCTACCGATTCATGGGAGGATTTCGGCAAAAGATCTTTTCAGGCTAGTCGACACAAAGCTCACTCGAAGCACCAACTATCATCCACAGACCGATGGCCAGACAGAGAGGGTGAACCAGTGGTTAGAGGGCTATCTCAAGAACTATGTGACAGGACAGCAAAGGGCTTTGATTCGATGGTTGCATCTAGGAGAGTATTGTTACAACACCACCCATGACATGTCCATTGGTATGACTCATTTCCATGCTTTATATGGTTATGATGCTTTGTCTTTTGCTCGCATTGTTTTTGGAGACAACAGGCCCCCAAAGGCCAAGGATTGGATCCCAGAGAGCCAAGATATCCTCAAGGCTCTTAAGGATAACTTACAGGCAACCCAGAACCAACAAAAGATGTATGCTGACCGACATCAAGTAGAGAGGCATTTCGAGGAGGGTGACTTGGTCCATCTTTGATTGCAGCCTTATCGTCAATCCACACTGAAGTAGAAGGGGATCGAGAAGCTGCAACCGAGATTTTTTGGGCCTTACAAGGTGATCAGGAGGGTTGGCGAGGTGGGTTACGAGTTGGAGCTACCACTAGGGAGCAGGATCCATAACATTTTTCATGTGCCATGCCTCAAGAGAGTGTTGGGGCAACAGGTTACAGCAGTTGTGGAGTCGCCTCCACTTGATGATGAGGGACATCTGATTTTAGAGCCAGCGGCCATCTTTGAGACCAGGGAGAGGAAGCTCAGAAGCAGGGTTATCAAAGAGTATTTGGTGCGTTGGAAGAGTTTACCAGATGAGGATGCCACTTCGAAAGGGGAGCACATACTTGAGCATCCAACATTGAAGTTGCTTAGGGACAAGCAACATTTGGGAGGGGAGGACTATCATGTCCCTTCCTAAATTAATTTGGAACAAGATTAATATTAAATTATGGGGCCAGTTTTGGAGATAGTGGGCCCTATTCGATTTTATTAGGAGATTAGACTTAGGAAAAGTTATTTTTGTTGTGGTTAAGTTACACATTGGGGCCACCCACACTAGGGAAATACACACTCCCTAGTTCGATTTGCATGGAGGTAGTTAAGTTTTGCATAGAGATGGTTAAGTGAGGGCCCATGATGGAGATATAATTGGAGGGAAAAGTGCTCCACGAAATCTATATAAGGCAACTCTCCGCATTTCATTCATCTTTTTGGCATATTGATTTCTCTTTGGTTGCTTGAGCAGCTCAGCAGAGTCGCTGCTTGTTCAGCACGAGTTCTTCAAGCAAAGAGCTCACCCTTTCTTTGGGGGACTTCGAGTGGCACCCTAGGTAGGTTTTTCTTCATTCTTCAAGAGGAAGATCTCATTGTAATTTCCAATAGTGGCATTCATCTCCAAGTGGTGCATATTACTGGAGGACGTAGAGAACAGGACGCCGAGTTTGCTTGTGTCTTGCAGTCGAGTTTGGTTGGGAGATTTTTCGAAGAGGAGGCATAGGATGTTTGTTGTCATTTTGGAGAGTTTAGGAGCTAGAGGGGTGTGCTTCTTTTCAGGGTGACCTTCGCACTTCCTGGGCCAGCGCAGAGGCAGCACTTGGTGCTCACGTGGAGGGTAGTCTTTGAGGCTGAACTTTACCGGGAAGGTTAAGGGAAACATTTGGAGAGGAGATTGCTTCATTTTCAGAGCTTGGAGGAGGTTTTCGCTAGAGCTCCTTGCAAGCCGATATTCTTGAGTAGGTTGGAGGGCGTAAGGCATATTAGACGTTGAATTTTGGAGGTTGGATTTAGGCCAAACCCTTTCTGGGTTTTTGTGGGTTTTGGCCAAGGAGCTTGGGGCTAAAGTTTTAGCATTTTATGAGCACCAGAGACGAGATTTCTTGCAGTTCCTTTCCAACCAACAGTATAGTTTCTAGGGACAGCGCAGAGCATTAGAGGAGCAGTCATTTTCCAACTTTGAGATTATTGATTATCACCTGGGTTCTGTCAAGCTTGCCCTTGAGGCAAGCCCAGGTGCATTTCTCCTTACTATTGTACTTGCTCCATTTCATTAATAAAATCAGTGTTGTTAAAATCGCGATATTATAGTTTTATTGCGATAATTTTCCGCTGCCGATATTATCACGAGTAATATCCGAAATTATCGCCAATTTTTTTTATACCCGATTTTTTGGAAAAAATCGCAATTTTTTCCGTTTTTATCACGGGCAATCGGGGCAGCGAGGTTTTATAAGGGATGCTAAGTGTTCGAAATGCAACTTTTTTTAAAGAAACAAATAATTTTTAAGTGGGGCAGCTTAATGATCAAGTCTAGGCCGTAGTATTGATATGTTATTCATGGTAATGTTAAATTCTTAAAGTAAAAGTGACATTCTCCTTAATCTTCATTTTCATCCTTTTACTTAAATTTTTAACATTACCATGAAATGACTCAGGATGTTTGAGAGTGGTTTCGGCCTCATTGGATTTCATATGGAGAAAGTAGAATTTTAGATTTCATTCAAAATCCAACAGACTTATCAGTTTTTCAGGACTTCAGGATTGGGAGATTGTAATGTTTCCAGGTGACACCACCTGCCCGAGCTACCCCTACCACCAGTAGAAAACGTGTTCTATCTCCTATAGCTCCTACTTCTAGTTCTTCAGCGTCTAGAGCAAAGCAGACTCCACTGCCAACTCCACCAGCACAAACATCTACATCTAGAGGGAAAGGGAAAGCTGTGGCATTTTCTCGCAAGAGGGGCAGAGGAAATCAATAGGATTAGGCTTTAGTTATTTTCTTCATTTTATTGTATATGACATTATGACATGATGAGATACATTATTATATTTTTTGTTGATATTTTGAGGCTGAGTTGGGACTCAAGAGTCAGGACTTCCTATTCAGGACATGATTCAATGTTATGTGTGATTTTAGCACTAGAAATGATATTAAACATCTTATATATTAGTTCTTTTATCATATTTACGTGTCAATGTATTTATTTTATGTTGTAGATGGTTTAGATATTAAAAAAAATTGAAAAAAATGAATATTTTTGTACCAAAGGATTTTTTCCCGATTATTTCCCGATAATTACGATTTTTTCCGATCTTTTCCTCACGCCGATATTATCCCGATAACGATTAATGCAACATTGAATAAAATGGCTCAGTTGGTTCTCACTTCTGCAGTTTATTGAGCATTTGCTAATTGTTTTAATTTTCTGAGTTATAACTCGATTTTGTTTTGCATTTCATTGTTTATTTAAGTTCGGAACATTACAGATTTGCTCCCTCCTACATTCATATACCCAGGTGTGGGCTTCCCTTGTTATAGCTACCGAATGTACCTTGACATGTGGTCTGGATGTTCCCCCTTACCCCCACTCCGTTCCATCATTATATCATTTGCCACCTACCTCTTAAAGAATGTACTATGGACATACCATCCCCTTTAGAGGTTGAAACCACCTAATAGGGTCCTTGGTTAACCCCCTTTTGAGCTTGGAGACACTTGTACTTGCCAAAGCTCACTATGGAAGGGCATGCCACCATGAAGTGCCCCATTGATCCCATAACTTGTAAACATTATTACTTGATTATTCTAATGATTTCTTGTATTGGAGGGCAAGGGAACGCATTGGATCTTATGCAAGATTGTAGGTGGGTCTTCATTTAGAACTTGGTCTCCCTATACGAGGTTCTAACCCTCCAGAGGGCCACGTTGGCACTTGTAGGGTGGGCGTTGAGAGCCATGGGCCTCCACCATAGTAGATATGACTTCATGGATCCTCAGCAGCGCTCATTGATTCCTCGTGTTCCACCTTTGGATGAAGATGACGCACTTGGTCCACCATGCGCAGCAGGCTTCACAGTTGCACCATACACTTGGCAAATGTCCCAGGGTGCCTCCCGATATGAATGGAGGGTTTATGTCATCACTGCAGCTCTTAAAGATGGTTTATAGGCATATTCGATTCATTTGGAGACCCATGAGGTTGTCCTTGCGCTCCCACACCCACTTGGGAGCATCACAGGTTCTTGATTGGATAACAAGGTGCTAACCCCTTGTCCACTATGCTTGGAGTCCTTTTCTTCATCAGGGCTCCTCAAAGGCCCAACGACATCACTTTGTTGAACATTCAACCCTCTTGAGAGGCTTATCTTTACATTATTGAGGTATTTGGTTGGCTTGTCATCAAAGGTTTTGTTATTATGCACATTATTTTATTTTAGGGGCTAAATTAGGCCTAATTAGCTAAATCAAATTGATTAGGAAGTGTATAAATAGAAATGTGATGGAATCATTTGATCATCATCACTTGCATTGGATCATTCTCTCTTGTGAGATTTTCGCTATTCTTTTGGAGGACAAAATTGGACGGATGGATGAATTTTGATGTTTGGATCTTCTTCATTTTTGTCTTGGAACTTCTATATTCGCATATGATGATGATTGGACATACTTGTTCTCACATGTAAGTGCTCTTTTAAAGCTATTTTGTCTTTTTCTTAGGTCACGTGCATGTTGCTGGGCAATTTCGCTATACTAGGCTGAAATTTGTTGCTCTTCTTGTGTGAAATGGTGGAAATTTGTCTTTTTATAGCATTGCATCATGTCATGGGCCATGTTTGAATAAGTGAATGTACCTAGAGATATTTTGTTAAAATTTTATCTCGATAAGTCATCACATATTGCATATCGAAGTATAAAGACCTTGAAGCAATTGTCCCATGCCCTAATTGCCATGTGAAATTGTTCTAGAGGCCTCCTTAACCAAGTGAAATCATCCCAGGCACTGGAGTAATATTGACTCCATTTCTCCCAAAGGATTAGGCACTAGTCCACCACAGGTGATCACCAAAAAGCATAATCTTCATCACCTCTCCCTCTTTCTTCTAGGTCTAACCTCCATAGGGGACCTAGGGCATCAAATTTCTCACAAGTTCCCCATCAAAACAATTCGATCTCCTAGCCTCTACTACCTTGTTGTGTCTCCTAGGAGCCCTCCAAATTTGAAGCCATTCCGACAGTGGGATCTCAAGATACTTCAAGCCCTAGCTCCGAGATTGTTTCTTTCCCTTTGATTCCCTTGGCTAGTGACCTCACTGGGATCATTGTATTAAGATTGATGAAAATTCTTCCTTTGATCCCTTTCTTCCCCTCAATTGGCTCAAGCATACCCTTGATTGATCAACTCCACTCCTTGACCTAATTTTTGGTCCATTTGGTCTCGTGTGGTCCCACAACCTTTTGATATAATTTCACAAAGACAAATTGGAATCCAAGTTTTCACAAGGATCTGTTGGACTAGGTCCCTTCTTTACAAGTATTAATTGTAGAACCTAGCCCTTGAAATCCCCTTGGCCCTTCTTAGAGAGCTTTACACCTTGCTTCTCAAGCAAGCAAACCACAAAATTGAGTGTCTCTTGTGAATTGGCCCTTAAGAATCACTCTTTATCCCTTCATTGACTTATTCATCTAGTGATTCCATTCATATCGGGTCTCCTCCCATCAATGAAAGTCCGTAAAGAGTAGGGAGCTTTAGCTAAGGTGATAATGGGCTATTGCTCCATTGTTGCCCTTGACCTAGTAGTTGTCCCTTTAGGATCCCCTACTACGACCCTTGCTAGTTTGAGCGATAACAAATCCAAAACTTATAATAACCTAACACAAATTAGTCCAAAGGCTTGTTGATAAAAGTTATGTGATGAGATACTACATGGCCCTATCTAGTGGGCACTCAACTAAAAAGGGGCAAATTAAATGCCACAAAAGGTTAGTTAGAGGCACTTAATCTTGTAAGTGATCTTACAACATAAATTTAATGGGGTAAAAGTTCAAACCTAAGTTCTTGTATAAAGCCTACTATACTAGTCCTATAAATTAATGTTTGGTGTGTGTCATCCATCTATGCTCTTGCATAGGCATAAAAAATCACGATTTTTATAGGCTCTTCTAATCATGGAAAATATAGGCAAGTCCCTTTCCAACTTTTCGATTTCAACTACAACCATACAATGGAAATGAGCTTATGAAAACCTCACCAAGATTAATGTGATTGTAAGTTGACAACTTTTTCAAGTCTAGTTCTGCTAAATTTCGAAAAGCAAGTCATGGAAATTCTTTTATCAATAAGGATTTCATCTAATGCATCGTTTCTTTAAAACACCCTTTACAACTTTATTTGATGTCAATTAATATAGAAGCACAAAATGCAACGGAAGCATGAAAATTTTTCCAAGTCTTTACCCTAATATAGTTTCCTTTATTTAAGTATTAATTGCATAAAATAATTTGCAGGACCCAGCCTCCAAGTTCACATCTACAGTTGTTGCTTTACTTCTGCTATTTCCCTCACAAACTCAAGCTAGAAGAAGAAAATTAAGATATAGAAACTTTTTCTTTCACTTGAAGGAAAGTAAACACTATGCATAAATACCTTGATCTGCTACTAACCAACGATATGAATTATCAGCAAAAAGGGAAACCTTTTCGTCTGGACATATACCAGCAACTCTCAATCCTTCTGCAAAATCTAGTATCTCTTGTTCTAGCTACAATATCAATGAATTTAGGATCAGCGATAATTCATGCCTCAAAAATATAAAATAAAGATATTTTGGAAAGGTAAATTAATACATTGAAAATTTATAAAGCTTTCTTCTATATATAAAATTTAAATACATTATGAATTATTCTACAGCGAATGGACCATAAAAATAGAAGTAGACACAGGCTACCTGGAAAACAAAATAAAATGGAGTTGGAAATTAACAATGCATAATCCACACCAATAATGCTCACAACATGAATACTCATTGACCACAATAATCCTAATCAATGAATCCAAGGAATGACGATGTTCTTTGAAAAAAGAATATGGGGTACAATCTTAACATCCAATGATCTAAGCTTCATATTCATTCTTCTTTGTGTCCGATGATTTTCCCAGCTTACTTTTCCAATATCATTATGACTTGTGACAATTAAATTAAGACAGGGGAAGTATGTGTAGTGCAGATTTTTTAGATCCCAGAGGAAATCAGGGATTATGTTTGGCATGGAGATTAATGTTGCCACCAATAACAAGTAGAGGCACTAATACTATATTATGTGTTGACTTTGCTCATCACTAGAGGGATAGATCGTATCACTGTTGTGGGAGACTCTTCAATTATATTCCACCACATGCACTACCATTCAACCCCACAAGACATGTGTTTGGGTAGGCTCATACACAGGTCTCGAGCAATGGAAGAAACTATGAAAGCATTGAGTTTTTTGAAGCTCTGAGAGCTCACAACTACTTAGCAAACTTAAAAACCAATGAAGCTATAACAATAGAGGTTAGAAGGATAAAGATTAATGGGAGGAATTTGGTCTTGTCCCACCTCCCCTGAATTATGACTCAATAACCAAAGTTCCAATGCAATCATCTTGAAGTGACAAGTTGCAAAGTATATATTTGGAGAAATGACAAGAATTAAAGCCCAAACGGGTTGGCATAATACCATATTCACTCTCACTTACATTGATTTTTGATATCAGAACGAGAATGGGATGAAGCTATGAATGTGATTTTAACATTAAGGTTTGAAAAAATAAAATTATAACAAATACACCCTTCAATAGACATTCTGACATACAAATCTTCTCTAGAAAATGCCAAATTACATGGGTAAATTAGGGAACTCAACCAACACAAGGAAACATAGTTAAGTAGATTATTGAGTAGAAAATTTCTCAACACTAGGGAGAAGATCACGAGGTTGTTCCTACAAATACAATTTCCATGAGATTCAAAGGCAGCATGGAGTGGTGATTATTAAAAGGAAAACAAAAGAATCATTTTGCAAAACTTCAAGTGCCTATAAAATGCCAATCATGTAGCTTCTGGATCTCCTCAAGCAAAGCCTCGATAATAGCCTCAAGGTGAACTTGACCCATAAAATAACTTAGCAATGTGTGCTTTTCATATGTTTCATGGACTTCAACATATGCATTACTAAATATATCCACAGGGGTTTCATTAGGGGTAAGATTATTACCTAAATCTTCAAGACAAACTATCCATCAACAATTACCATTATGCTTGTAGTCAAAAGTCATAGCTCTGTAGTCCTATCTAAACCTTCTTTTCATGCCCTCAACCATGAGCTCTCTCTTCCTCAACCACAAGCTCTATCTCATTCCACCACCGCTATAAAACCTCGACCTGTCCACCACTGTTGGAAACCCCATCTGCTGCCATTGGAAATCCCATCCACTACTGGAAACCCTCAACCTCGTTTGCCACCATTGGAAACCCTCAACCCCATCCACTACTCAACCTACTCAAGTTGTCGTTCAACCCCATCCACAGCTCCCTTCTCTCCCTCTCTCCTCGACGTCACATCCACAGGGCTCACGCTCAATCCTAAACTGCCTCGCACCAATTCGCGTCTACAAAACCAAATCAATCCCACCACTCAATTCAAACTCGCCTCTTAGTTTGAGGGTTGGCATCCAACACACCAAACCTATGACCAATCCATAGTCCAAGGTAATTCATGGCCCTTTCCAATTCCTTTGGTAAATTCACCTCATCAACCCACTTTGATGACCCCACTATAGGTTATTCGGCGATATCCTTTTTTATAGGTGGGTATAGACTCCTCCCCTGTAGCCGGTTTGAGAGACAAGATGGTAGACCCCTCAGTTGGTGATGACACCAACATTAAGAAAATCATTGATCTTAGAGTCTGATAGACAGGACTCTAGAGAGGGGGGCAACGATAAAATTATTTAGGTCCTGATCACAAGATTATAACTCTTGGAGTCATCAAACTTGGCCTTACAGAAATTGGGTCTATGAACCAACAAAGTACTAAAAATGGAGGCAAATAACATATTTTTGCAGACAGCTAAATCAAAGTACGATACAATATCCCCTCCACCACTCATCTAGCGAAGCCTTGCATGCAAAAATCTTGACCTCGAAAACAAGCAAGAGGAGATCAAATCTCAACAAGCCACATTCAACCTGAAAATAAACACATAGTAACTCATGGGCATAAGGAGTTAAGAGTAAAGGGTAAAGGATCCCCCCTCCTTCATCTACATTGTTAGGTCCCTATACTACTAGTGTAGCCCCTTATTATTATTAGTGCAACCCCCTTATTGTATTGTTGTGTCCCATAGAAGCCCACTATTGTTATTGTTGTGCCCTTACAATATTATTGTTATGTAGGCTCTGATTATATTATGACCCCTTAAACTCCTATATATAGAAAGGAGGTCTTGTCATTTGTATCATCGAAGAATTGTTCATTTGTGTAATGTAAAGGAGGTTCTCCCTCGAAGAGGCTAATTTTGAAGTCATTGATCTATTTATTCTTCTATTTTGTGAGCTAGTTGTGAAAATTTCTGAATCTACACATCAAAAATCCTACTACAATCACTAGTTTATCATCTCCTACTTGTTATTACATTCAACAAGTTATTTAATTTGTAAACAGTGATGAAAAACACCACTACAGCCTACACTAGCATACAGATCATAAACTGAACATATATGAGACAAATACACAAGGGACACCGTTATTTTTGGACAACACGTCCCCGCAAAAACCCAATGCGGGAAAACTAGTGCAGCATATAGAGCGTTTGTATTATTAAGCAAGCAAAATCTGAGTACAACAGGTTGCCTCTCACACCAACTAACCATTCAGAGAAATCTCGACAGCAAGAAATACATACGACGGTTTACCTCATTCTCCAAGTCACAACTGATCCATTGAGTGGCCTAACTCTAGCAAGCACTGCGAAATCCCAGTGCAATCCCTGCTTGGGCCAGCGTCTTGCCTCTGGGAAACTACGTCACTCCTTCTATTGGATCGATTTGCTGGAAGAAGACTTATGTTCAGCCCTCCCGGCTCAAAACCTAGCTTCTCCAGCAAAATCTCAAACTTCCAATAAATCTCTTGCACTGCCATAGCAAGAGACCTTCTTGGCCTGCATCAGCCCCTTCCTGGGTTACATAGGCCTTTGCCCTACCTCTCTGATGCTACTACTGCATCTCTGCCTGGTACTCGTTGGCTCGGAACTCCTTGCTGATTCAACTCTCTACTTCTTCCCCTCTCACTGTAACTCAGATCACTAGTTCGATTTTCCCAACAAACCACGCCCCAGAAAAATCGAACTGATTTGATCACTCGATGTATCTCCAACTGACCCTCAAGCCTCCTCTTATACTTTTCCTATTGATGAATCAACTGTCGAGATTAAGTCCCTAATCAACGGCTAAGACTAAAATAGACTTGATCCTCGCCTCTTAGAAACTTCTCACCCATATTTTTATTTATACCCATAAATATTTTTATTTTCCTAAGTTTAGACTTAGGAACCCCATTATAAATATTAATTATTTTAATAACTCATCATCCGGGTGGAATTTCTCCAAACGATTTTTGGGTCTTAGAGATCTCATGTATTCTATCCCCTTCACAAAATTTTGGAGCTAGAGCACATCCGATGCTACCCCAAAATCAACACTAGTTGCATAATATTTGGTATCGGAGCTTTGGATTCTTGGGTTTCGCTGCTTCAAACAGGTCATCATGTAATTTTCGCTATAACTTTTTTCTACGAAGTTTCAGAGGCTGAAATTAAAACCCATTTGAGCCAAAATCTTGATGAACCTCGTGTCCAAATTTCAGATCTCATCTCGCTATATTTCTGGAGATATGAAGTGAGGAAGTTAGGGTTTTTGCAGGCTCCAGAACTCCATCTCAAACAGGTGACCTAGGAAAAATCATCATAACTTTCTCTCCGAGCATCAGATTCAAATTTTGTAAGGAGTGACACAAAGAGGACGGACTATAGTTTGTTGGGTATCGTTTGCAAGGCCGAAGGTTGAAACCGTGACACATGGCATGTTGTACAAGTTCGCTATACTAAACCAGTCTATAATCAGGTCATAGTAGGAGATTGAGCATAACTCTTTCTTGAAGAATCCAATCTCAATCAAACTTGTGGGGTTGGAAAGAAGACTCAGAGGGCTACCACAAGACGAATTTCAGAACTTGGACATCTGAAATTACTGAGTTACAATCGTTACAATATCGAGCTCCTAAAAGCAAGAAAAATAATGACTCGAATCAAGAAAATAGAAACACCTAGTAAGCAAAATTGGATGGATGAATTGAAGAATGCAATCGAAGCTAAGATAAATGGTTTTATCTACGGCATGGAAGCTAATATCGATGGTATAGAAGCAAGATTGAAAGGCAACGTGGAAGATTTGAAGAAAGACATGAAAGGTTTGAAGGAAGGTTGTACAAAGTTACTACAAGAAAGGCTTCCTAATGACGAAAAGATAGTAGAGGAAACTCATGATGAGAACAAAAGAAATGTTAATCATGATTTCATAGAATCTAACGTTGTTGTGAAGACCCGCCATATTCCAAATATAGATATGAGGAAGTTTGATGGAAAGGATCTGGTAACTTGGATCCTACAGATGGAGCAATGTTTTGATCTACATGATGTGCAACCCTCACAAACGGTACATATTTTATCTTTATATTTAGAACCCAATCAGTTTGTATGGTCTAGAAGGCTTTGTTCTCGTAAACCACTTGTCACTTGGTCAATTTTTACGAAGGGGATTTCAGGTGAGGGGATTTCGGTAGATCCTGAGAAAGTAAAAGCGATCATGGATTGGCCAATACCAAAAAACGCTCATGAGATACGTAGCTTTATGGGTTTAGCCGGTTATTACCGAAGATTTGTAGAAGGGTTCTCCAAAATCGCAAAGCCAATTACAACCCTTCAGCGGAAAGGTGTTAAGTATGAATGGGCCAAGGAATGTAGCAAAGCATTCGCTGAACTCAAAAGACTACTCACCAGTGCACCGATTCTAAGAGTCCCTGACATGGACAAAGATTTTACAGTATGTACCGATGCATCCAAACAGGGACTGGGTGCAGTGTTGATACAGGATAGAGTAGTAATAGCATATGCTTCCAGGAAGTTAAAACCTCATGAAGAACTCTATGCTACTCACGATTTAGAATTAGCTGTTGTAGTACTAGCTTTAAAGATTTGGAGACACTATATAGTGGGACGAAGTTTTACACTTAAAAGCGACCATCAAAGTCTACAATATTTGTCCACCCAAAGAGACTTAAATGCAAGGCAACGGCGATGGAGTGAATTTCTAAGTGAATATGACTTCGGGATATCATACATTAAAGGAAAAGAAAATGTAGTGGCAGATGCTTTAAGCAGAAGACCTCGGATATTTTCTCTCATACCCATTAAAGTAGACTTAAGACAATGAGTACTGGATCAACTTATAAAAGACAGCTGGTATTTAAAAGTAAGAGCAAGTCTTGAAGGTAACAGGGTAAAAGAATCTAAATTTGAGGGATATGAACTAGAAAACGATGGGATCTTACGATTCCACGGGAGGATGTATATTCTTGATGCTAAAGATCTTCGGGATACCATTCTTGGGGAAGCCCACAGAGCAGTTTATTGTGCTCATCCTGGAGTAGGGAAAATGTATGCGGACACCAAGAAGCTCTTCTTTTGGTAAGGTATGAAGCGCGATATCACTCAATTTGTTGCAAAATGTCTGGAATGTCAGCAAATAAAGGCCGATCATTGTCACCC
>APFE030603384.1:171941-187274 GCA_000404065.3 Pinus taeda
ATATCGGTCGAACCTTTATGTATTCTGGAACGTAGGGTTCGACGGCTCAGGAACCGCCTGGTGGACCAAGTTAAGGTCCAATGGGACAAGTATAGTCCTGGGTCCGCAACTTGGGAAAATACAGAGGACATATGTCAAAAATACCCTAGGCTATGTCAATTTTGAAGGATTTTAAACTATGTTTTGTGTATATTTTTACTTCATTGCAATCAGAGAACCAGGACCTTTTTTCAACGATTATAATTAAACATAGGATTGTATGACATAATTTATGTTTAACTTCTGCTGGTACATGGATACCAAAACGATATATGTGGTTCATTTTATTAAATTATAGTTGCCAAAAGAAAGTTAAGCCAGTTAAAGGGTTTTACTTCTAATGGAAATTTAGATATTGTAAATTGTTTTATTTTTACATGTCAAATATGATCAATAAAACTCAGGAAATAACTACATTTTAGATGGAATTCAAAAGACATGCATAGAAAATGGTAAAATATGTTATACTAAATAATACATGAGTTGTTTTGAATATGCTGATGCACATTTTCCGAATGCATGAGTGGGTGTATAATTGCAGGTAAAGTAAATGATTCGATTACTGGGATGACCACGTGATGACAAAACCTCAGAACAATTAAAGCTCCAAGTGACTCTATGATAGGGTGTTCACCCTAAGTTCTACTAGGAGGGGTGGAGGTGTTGCCCACCGTTTATCCTCCGAACCCTGGAGTCATGGGAGGACTATGCGAGTCACGCTCCCCTAGACATGTGATGATGACTGTCAGATGCCTACTGGGAATCAAGTCGGTATAACCGACGCTGTCACCTTAGAGTTTATGCATGGTTGGGTCAGTAAAACTGACGTCATGGCATACTCCAGTAGAGGACGGATACGATGGAAGCGGAAGAGATTAGGAAGGATAGGTTGATTTTAGAATAGCTTGGGAACTTGGATGGAGCAGGATATGTCCATTAAAATCTTAAACCTAAACTCTAACTTCGGGACGAAGTTTTCCGAAGGGGGAGTGTATGTAACGACCCATTTAATATCAGTCTAAACTTTAAAAATGAATATAAGTTAAATTTTATAATAAATATAAAGTTGAAACTTTATATATATATAAAGTTTAATTTCATAAAAAAATTAAAGTATATAATAAATAAATAAACATAAAATAAACTTTATAATAAATATAAAAGAATTGAGTTATATAAAATGGGACATAAAATTTCATAAAGGTAATTAAATGATAAAACATTGAACCCCATGTACGGAGCGTATCAACCAAAAGGATAAATATCTAAGGAGATATGCATGCAGGGAGGTGTCGGGAGGAGGAAGAGCAGTGGCCATAAGCTGGAAGGCAGCCACCGCCAAGCCTGATATATAAAAACCACTGGATTGCGCCGAGACAGGGGGGGAAACTGAGAGGAGGACAGAGGGCAGAGCAAGATCGAGGAACGAGAGCTTTGATTGACCTGAGGTTCTGGGCACGGGGGCAGTAAGCTTCACAGAAGCTTGCTGGATTGGCTGGGAGGAATTGGTTTCCCAGTAATAGAATCAGATCAGCTTCAACAGGAGAACAAGAGCAGACAGCAAAATCAGCCGACAGCAGTTCAGGTAGGTATTCATTATTTTTACGGTTCTTGCATTTCAGTTTTCGGTTCTTGTATTTTCAATTTTCTGGTCTTTACATTATGAATATACAAAGACCAACACCTTCTTTAGCCAATTGATAAATCTCAAACAAAAGGGTTCAATGGTGGAGCACATTGAGGACTTTCAAAAACTTAATATAAGGGTAAATGATATTCCAGAGGAGCATAGGATTGATGTCTTCATAGGGACTTTAAAGGATAACATCCAACATGAGGTTCGACTTTGGGAACTTGATTCATTGGAGAAGCCATTTAGGTTGGCAAGAAAAATTGAAAGCAAAATTATGGCAACAAAGAATCCTACCACTTGCAACTATAAAGATGGAAGTGTTGTTACTCCTAGCCATCCAAAACCTACAAGATTGACACCACAACAATTGGAAGAAAAAAGAGCAAAAGGGTTTTGTTACATTTGTGATAGAAAATACACTAAAGGTCATAAGTGTGATGAGACGAAATTATTCTACATAGATTGTGAAGAGGAGGAAGAAAAGGATCAAGAAATGTCAAACGAAAAGGATATACACCAAGAAGAAACCCCAAAGAAAGAAGAAATGAATCTAACCAGATCTTGTAATGCATTGGCAGGAATTACCACTCAAACTCTCAAGATAGATGGACAAACAGAGATAGTGAACAAATGTTTGGAAGGATATCTTCATTGCTTTGTATCTGATAAACAAACACAATGGGTCAAGTGGTTACCTCTGGTTGAATGGTAGTATAGCGCTTCAGCGAAAATGACTCCATTTATGAAACTTTATGGATATCATCCCCCATCCATCACATCATCTTTAAGAGAAAATTCTAAGGTTCAAGTGGTGGAAGATTACATCAAGCATCAACAACAAGTTCTCTAACTCTTAAAGGATAACCTCACTTTGGCGCAGAATCGAATGAAACAACAAGCATATCAACATCTTAGCGAAAGAAGTTTTGATGTAGGCGACTGGGTATTTTTACGGCTACAACCATACAAACAAACGTCCCTCAAGCAAGCTAAGAAGAACAATAAAGTATCACCAAAGTACTATGGTCCTTACAAGGTGTTGCAAAACATTGTACTATGGCATACAAATTGGAGCTTCCTACATCCTCCCGAGTGCACCCAGTTTTCCATGTTTCATGCTTAAGGAAGGTTATAGGTGACAAGCTCCCAGTTCAAACAATATTTTCGGAACATGATGAGGAAGGAAAAATCATATTGGAACCTGAAGGAGTCGCAGAAACAAGAACCTGACAGCGATAGAATCCATCAATTTCAGAGTATCTCATCAAGTGGAAGAAATTACTTGCTGAAGATTCCACATGAGAGGACGATAATTTTATACAGAAGCATCCATAACTACTCAAACGTTGAGAACAACACTTTTTTGAAGGAGAGGGGCATGTTAGGTCCCTATATTACTAGTGTAGCCCCTTATTATTATTAGTGCAACCCCCTTATCGTATTATTGTGCCCCATACAAGCGCACTATTGTTATTGTTGTGCCCTTACAATATTATTGTTATGTAGGCTCTGATTCTATTGTGACCCCTTAGATTCCTGTATGTAGAAAGGAGGTCTTGTCATTTGTATCATCGAAGAATTGTTCATTTGTGTAATGTAAAGGAGGTTGCCCCTTGAAGAGGCTAATTTTGAAGTTGTTGATCAATTTCTTCTTCTATTTTGTGAGTTGGTTGCATAACATGCATGTAGTTGAGAAGGTAGTATAGACTAAACTCATGGAGCAATGTGCTAAGTGAAGACAAGAATTAAACCTCAAGGGAAGGGGGCTCCCTCTACCTCTTCCATTCTCGGACCCCACAATGGTTGGAACTTGGGACCTTATTTCTCAAGGATAATCTAGATCACCCTAATGTACCCCTTGATATAGCTTGGAATCTGGATTGAGTCCTACTATGTTTTTCTCCAGTTCAAGTCTAGAGTTTATCGATTATGGGGCCTTAGAGATAAGCATAAACTATTCTCTATAACATCCCCTTGTAAATTTTTTATAATTTTCAAGAATTTTCTATCTCAGATTTCTTCAAAAAAATTCCATAAACAATTTGCCGAAAATTTAAATGAACTCCAATAAAAAATTTGGAGAGCCAATAACCACAATTTTTTAAAGAAAATGCCCCACCAAAATTCCATCCAATTTTATTTAAATAAACTAAGGAAAATTTACATTAATTTAGATTTGGAAACTTGGCAAGAGAACAATTCGACCCACTCTAGAAAATCCTCCATGCTCAACCCTAGTTGTAGCTATACTGGCACAATTTCGCTGGCTCCAAAATTCAGCCTTTAGAACTGGAATAATTTGGCCTTATTCTAGATTTCCTTCCTCACTGCCAAAGAAGAACCTAAAGTTGTTCCCCCACTTGACTAGCTAGGGTGGATGTTTCACCATCGAAACTAGTTTTGATCCCTAGGGAGGATAGTTTCACCTCCAAAGAAGATCTACACTAAGGGTTACAAACCCTACATAAATCTACAAGTGCCCAAGAAAAACAATTCACCAAATATCTAATCACACCCCTAAATGAGCTCCTCCTTTCCTTTTATTGAGATGGTTATCCGAATATCATGGGTCATTCGAATACCATGGGTCCTGTTACCACTCAATTTAGCAGGGGTCCTTAGTAGATCTTCCTAGGGGATTACTACTAGATCAAGTGACAACAATGGAACAGGGACCCACTGTCACCTCAGTCGATGCCCCCTGCTCTACGGACTTTCACTGATGGGAGGCATCCCATTACAGGGAAATCACTAGGAATGATGAGTTAATGATAGGATAGGTAGTGATTTCTAAAGCCCATTCATAGGAGAGACTCAAATGATAGGATCTGCTTGCCTTAGAAGCAAGGTATGGGGCTCTCCAAGAAAGGCTCAAAGGAGACCTAGACCTAGGGATTAGAAATATCACTTGACAAGGGATGCCCTAGATCCAAGATTCCTAAAGAGAAGGGGTTTCTGAGTGGCCTTGTGAAATAAGGAGTGATGAAGGTATGGGACCACAAAGAAGCCCAAGAGGACCCAAGCAAAGCCCGGGATTTTGGGTGAAACTTGAAACGAAAGATCTAGACTAAGCAAGGGAGAAGAATAGAGTCAATGAGATATGAATTCTACTTGAGTTTGAGTGCAATGACTCTTGAGGAAGCCATTAACCAAGGAAACCTAGGAACAAGAATGACTATGGAGCTAGGGCTTGGGATTTCTCATAATATAGTAGTAGAAAATGCTTCAAAGTTTGTGAGGACCAAGATAAAACCCCAACAGAGTTGAAGTTTAACTCGCTCTTAAAATGGATGGCTCCAATAAATTTCACATGATGCCCTCGGAGACCTCTAGGGTTAGGGCTTAGGGAAAAGAGAAAAGGTGAAATGAGATAGTCTCTAATGTGATCACCAAGGATTAGATCAGTGCCTTGCCTATTGGGAGAGATGGAGTCAGTATGATTTCAATTTTGGAGTTCTTTTACCCAACCAAGGAGTCCTTATGGCAACTTCGCGTAGCCCTAAGAGGCAACTACTAGGTCACCAAGGAATTTATACTTCTTATTGCAGAATTTGACGACTTTTCAAGGCAATCATAAAGACAATTTACCCCTAGGAACATTCATTCACCATACTACAAACATGTAACGTATGCAATACCTGTAACCTAATGAATCCAAATTTTTCATGATTTCGCATTCAATTAGAGCAGATTTCATGAGCGAAAATTCCACACATTAATCATGTATACAAGAGGCAAAGATAAGCATGAAATAGAACTTACAAGTATAGTGAATACATCCAATCATCAAATAGAGACAAAAACGAAGATCCAAGATCAAGAAAAGATTATCCAAACATCGAAGTGCATAACTGATTCTCCAACTCCTCCATCAAACAGTAGTCCAAAAGTCTCGGGAAGAGAGAGATATCAATCCAAGTGATGATGAGGAATGAAATGATCCTCTCATCAATATATATGATCCTCTAAGGGTTCAATTTGACTAATTAGGCCTAATGATGCTCCTAATAATAACATAATGTGCAAAATAACATCCTTTGGTGACAAGCCCACCAAGTAGCTCTATAATATGAAAAATAAGCCTCTCTAGAGGGTTGAAATGGTAATACAATAGCTAGGAGGGCCATTTGAAAGGCCAAGTGAAATCTTTCACGTGCCAAAATGAGTGGAAGGGTTCTATAAATAGTGATGAAGGGGATGGCCCCTTAATCTCCAAGCAAATGACCTGTGGTGCTCCTGTGAATATTCCACAACTAGAATCTTATTGCAGCAACTAGTACTATTTCTTCTAGCTGATAAATTAATTATTCAGTTTATTGCTACGACAACATCAAAATAAACACACTGAAACCTTCACAAATAAAACTACGGAAAATAAATAGTGTTGGAATTGAGAAAATACTAGCACACACAATAAAAATGACACCGTTATTTTTGGACAAATGTCCCCAGAAAAACCCAACTTGGCGAAATCGGTGCAGCAATGAGGGTTTTCTTATTATGCAGCAATGAATATCTTAGTACAATCTATGGATGCACAGCTGCCAATCCAATCAACAAGTATCTGACAAAAATAATTAGAAAGAAAAATTCTCTCACCCCACAAGCAATCCTGGCACTGGCTTCTACAAAAATTTGGTCGTCCAAACCCCAGTGTGAGCCCTTCTGCACTGTCTCTACACTTTTTCTCACACGTGTGACTCAATTCTACCTCTAAGCAAGTCGTCTAGCATGTCTCTGCTGCTAGAAGTAACTCTTCGACCCTCTTGAAGACTTTCCCAGCCTCTGGAAACTGAATCGGCCTCCTCAGCTAAATCAAATTGCTTTGCGTCAGCTTTTGCGCAGGCTCTGCACTGCTTCTACATAGATCACTTCGGTCACTTGCTGTTGCCTCTCCAGATATGGAAAACCTCTGGATCACTATCCCTACCCCTCACTATCTTTGCTGCCTCACTGAAGCTCGAACTCTTCGACAACTGACTACTGCTACTTTGGAAAATTGAATTCTCCAAGTGAATCTGGTGCACTCTCCATCACCACATCGATCCCTTCTTATATCTTCTTGTTGGGACTCCGACGACCAAGATTAAATCTTAATTGATGGCTCAAATTATTTCGAGATCGATCCGTGTGAGTTTCTATGGAATTCTCACCTTGACTTAATGGCACAAACCACTGCACAACTCTGATGTTGCATTTTTGCTGCTGCTAACCCTATTGTACTGCTCCCAACACTACATTTGCACTGCAACTTTGTTGTTGTTGCAACTACAACTGAAAAGCATCCAAAATACTTAATCAACTATGTTCAATACGATGCATCTGTCTCTCGAGTCATGACTGCTTCTAGCCTTTGCACTGTCTCTAAATAATCTGCGTTGCCGTTGACTCTACATTGTGCCACTTTGCACTACACTCTCCAGCGTCTGATTGTAACTAGTCTGCAACTATCACTTTGAAATTCTGACTGCACCTCTAACACTAATCCATCCTGCTACTGAATACTGTGGGACCCCGTAGCCAAGTATTGATCCATGAGGTGGACTCTTCAAGGACCCTTCCCAATTTGTAGCTCTTTGGGGCTACAACTCTAAGTCATCCCACCTCACTCTTGGAGGTATAGCTGCCATAATCGTGAAGTCTTCCTCCAACCTGGAGGACAGCCTATCAATCTCAGCATGTGTTGTTGCCTGGTCTTGCTTCTCCCACTTGTCCTTTTTCTTAAGAGGACACTGTGTGCTGTAGTGACCAAACTCACCACACTTGGAGCACTTAACCTTTGACAAGTCCTCCTTTTTCTTCTTCTACTCCCCCTACCCCTAACTGGGATCCTTAGATGTGAAGGCCACATTCTCCTCCTCCTTCACCACCTTCTAACTATTGCTACTACTCACACTGATGGAGCTCTTCAACAGAGCTCGTATCAACTTCTCCTGCTGCAAATCGACCCACATTCTGTCCCATCCTGGTAGTGTCTCTACCCAATATACTTTGGATGAAGACCTACCAATCCTTTGAGACACTATTAAGTGCTAATCGTACTATCTTTGAAGGTTGAAACACTGCCCCAACAGCTGAAAACTAGTTTCAAACTTCCTGAATCCTAGTGAGGAAGGGATCTATGCTTTCCCCCTTCTACATCTTGATGCATCTTAGCTTCTCCTCTAGGAACATCTGCTGCTGCTCAGAAGTAGCCTAGCATAGCGTGGAGAGAGCATCCCACATCTCTTTGGTCGTTCCCTTAGCCGCTATATGTGAGACTATATGGTCTCGGACTCCATCCAAGATCAACTGCTTTGCCCATCTCCTTCCTATATTCCTTGAGCTGGTCTACATCCTGAGGAACTACCACAATATTATCGATGTAGACTTTTAGGCTATATTCATATAGAAGGAAGGACATCTTAGCCTTCCATATGACATAGTTGGAAGTTCCATCCAACCTATCCTGATCTCTAAGCCCTACAATGGCCATCTCTGAAATTGTTGAAAACTCTCTCTTTCCCAATGCTCAATTGTTGCTCTGTTATTTGCACTCCCTTCTAGAATGCGTAGATTTACTAGCTACTACTACCAATCTGCCTGGAAAAATCGAACTTCCAAGACTTGAAGTTCCCTGCAGAACATTTTCTCTCTGTTGTGTATGCTTTTCTCTTCCACCCGATGCAGATTCTGCTTCTCTCTACGTCCAACCAGGAATCTTACTCAACGAAAATCTGAGTTGTAGCTGCTCCCTTTGACTGCTGGAATCACTCTCCTAGGCAAATCAAATTTTTTGCACTCCTGCAACTGAAAAATCAAACCGCTAACCCAGCAATTCACCCTGCCTGTCTAAGCACTGTGCTGCCTCAAGAATTTTGGCCTGTTGCTCCCTCTGTGCAGTGAAATTCTTCCTCTGCTTCTACGGTTCCCATCTGATCACTCACGCTCTGATACCATGTGGAAATTCCATAATTGGAATCCTATTGCAACAACTAGTATTATTTCTTCTAACTGATCAATTAATTATTCAGTTTATTGCTATGGCAACATCGAAATAAACACATTGCAAACTTCACAAATAAAACTGTGGAAAATAAATAGCGTTGGAACTGAGAAAATACTAGCACACACAATAAAAATGACACTGTTATTTTTGGACAAATGTCCCTGGAAAAACCCAAATTGGGAAAACCGGTGCAGCAGTGAGGGTTTTATTATTATGCAGCAATGAATATCTAAGTACAATTTATGGATGCACAATTGACAATCCAAGCAGCAAGTATCTGACAAAAATAATTAGAAAGAAAAGTTCTCACCCCGCAAGCAATCTCGGCACTGGCTTCTACAGAAATCTGACCGTCCAAACCCCAACGTGAGCCCTTCTACACTGCCTCTGCGTTGTCTCTCACACATGTGACTCAATTTTTCCTCTGAGCAAGCCATCTAGCCTATCTTTGTCGCTGGAAGTGACTCTCCAGCCCTCTGGAAGACTTTCCCAGCCTCTGGAAACTGAATCAACTTCCTCCTCAGCTAAATCGCACTTCTCTGCGTCATCTTCTACACAGTCTCTGAGCTCCTTCTGTGTGGATCACTTCTGTCACTTGTTGTTGCCTCTTCGAATATGGAAAACTTCCTCTGGATCACTATCGTTGCCCCTCACTATCTCTACTACCTAACTGAAGCTCGAACTCTCCAACAACTAACTGCTGCTACTCTGGAAAATCGAATTGTCCAAGTCAAACTCTGGTGCACTCTCCATCACCACATCGATCCCTTCTTATATCTTCCTATTAGGACTCCAACGACCAAGATTAAATCTTAATCGATGGCTCAGATCATTTCTGGATCAATGTGTGTCAGTTTCTAGGGAGTTTTCACCTTGACTTAATTAATTCTGATTAATCAGCCATATTCCTAAGTTTAGACTTAGGAATTATTTAAAAATCGGCTAAAAATCTAATTAAGCCATCTTTAGGTGGAATTTCTAGAAACGATGTCGTTTTGGAGATCTCATGTATTCTAACCTCTCCACCAAATTTCATGGCTAGAACACATCCGATGCTATAAAAACTAACAACTCCCAAGTGGTTGTGGGGAGCACAAAATCATCCTCATGGGTCTCCAAGTTGATTTAACAATCATGTATCCCATCTGCAAGGGCAGGAATAATGATCCAAGCCCTCCCTTCGTCTCCCATGGTGAAACACAACCTCATATGGGCCCTAGATCAACTGCCAAGTGTGTGCTGCAAGTGTGTAGCTGGATGGGCAAGGCGGTCCAGGTGCATCATAATCATCAAACAAGTGGAACACGAGCGAGCAATGAATGCTACTAATGGGTTCCACGGCATGGCTATCTGCTCTCAGCTATATAGGAGGCCCATGGCTCTCAACGCACACCCTACAAATGCCAATATGACCCTCTGGAGGGCTTGAACCCCGTATAAGGAGACCAAACCCCAAGATGAAGACCCACCTGCAATCATGTATAAGATCCAATGCATCCTCTCACCTTCTAGTACATCAAATTATTAGTGTAATTGAGAAAATGAGCTTACAAATCATGGAACCAAGTGGCCACTTCATAGTGGTATGCCCTTCCATAATGAGCTTTAGAGTGTACACGTGTCTCGAAGATCTAGAAGGAAGTTAATCAAGAACCCTAGTAGGTGGTTTCTACCTCTGAGGGAGTGACAGGGCCATGGTACATTTGTCATATGGCAAGTGTCATGCGATATAATGATGCAACAAAGTGGGGCATCAAGCGAAGGGTCCAAGCCACATTCCAGGGTACAAGGGTAGCTATGATGAGGAAAGCCCACACTTGGGTGTATAGATGTAGGAGGGAACAATCGTGGTACATGAGTTACCCCAACCTTTGTTTTTCCACCCTTCTTCATATCCCTTTTGCCTTTAATTGATTTTTCTTTTATAATTGCTCGGGGGTCCACGAGATGAGAGCATGATGCGAATGATATAGCAGTGAATACCCCCTTAAGATTGGGTTGTTCATCGCCCACCAGGGGTTGGGACAATCATGTGTTCCTCAATGATGCAAGGGGCCAATATAGGGGCCCTAAGAACCAGGGTGATGGCCATAATGATAAGGGGTAGAGTGTTGAAGAATCTAGGGAAAATAAGTGGAGTGTGATTCTTCATTACTTGATAACAATTTGTGGAGTCTTTTTACTTTTTCTTGTTAGCTTAATCTTCTTCTTCTTATTACTAATGCATGTGTGTGTGCGCTTCATCAAACTGCTACCAAAACATAAGAACAAGAACAAAAGATGTTGGCTCTTTGCCAGGGCCAAAACCTCTCTTCTCTTGAGAGGAAAACCCTTAAGTAAGTTTCTCTTATTGAAGCTTCTTATTGATCAATTCCAAACCCTAGACCCTTGACAAGAATATCCTCCAAGCACAAGTCAAGTCCTTCCTCCTTTCTTCACTTTGTTCCCCGACACTTTCTTCTTCCAGCACTTCGTTCTTCTTTCAACTGTTAGTAAACCTTGTTGCACTTGCTCTAGAAGAAATACCTTTGATGAGACCCTTTCCTTATGATGATCCCTTTCTTCTCTTCACCAACCAACGAACTTGTATGGTTGTAATGGGAGGGTTGTTATACTAGTAGAGGCAGCCTCCTTCTCTTCACACGTGTGGCTGTAATAGGCTTTAGAACAACCCTATTACCTTCGCTCTTCTTCCTTACTTCTTCACTTGGGTGGGAGGCCCTTTAGGCCTATGTTCTAGCCCAAACAAATGAGAGATGTGATGTTGATATACTACTGCTGTTATGACCGCAGGCAACCTTCCTTTTTCTCGCACATGTGACTGCAACTGCCCTAGAAATGGTCCTCTTGACTTCGATCTAGGCTTCACCTTCTTCGTTCCACTTGGAGACCTCTCCTTTGTCCTTCATTACCCTTTACTTGCCTCTTTACTTCACAGATTTTAGAGATGTAAGTGAGTGCGTTTGGGTGGAGTGGACAGCCTCTATATATAGAGGATTGTCCCTCCTTTTAGGCCGACTAGAAGGCCGACTTGTTGAGCTTGCTTCAGATGGCTTCTTTGGTGGTTCCTTTGCATACGAGGGGACTTGACTTTGCTTGGAGGTATTCTTTTGACCCTAATACATAATCATACATGGTGTAACATGCCCTTAAGGCCTTCAACATTTCCTGACTATTTGACTCACCTATAGCACTTAACATGTGCTAGACCTATTTCAATGAGCAAGAAACTCATTGACATATATTGTAAAAATAATATTTCTTTTCTTGAATAAGTACAAATATCAAAAGTACATTTATGAAGACCGAACCTAGTTACATTTCCTTCAACATAGAGCTCGTGTTGGCTTTTCCCACGTGCTAAATTTGTATGTCATGTCCATCTTTTGCATTTTGTGGTACATTTCCTATTAAAAGTGGCCAAATTATGCTTTTTACTTTCTTTTTAGCTACATCAACCTCTGGGACATCGTTCCAGGCCCAACCCAAAGTGTGGACGAGGGGAGGGGGAGGCTAACTCCTTGTGGACCTAATGGACAAATGTGGACCCGGATGGGAGGTATGTGAAAATGGGTCATAATAAGCAGAGGGGAGTGATGTATGTGGTGTTAAGAAGTGGTACCATGCAACCAAAATCGGGATTTCCCATGTAGTGGCATTCCTAAAGCTAGTAGCCAATAAAAGAGATACCACAGGACTACGATACAAGGTTAAACCACCAAATTGGAGAAGGGGACAAGAGTGAAAACCAAGCCCATTCTTTCTGCTAAATTCCCCATTAATCCATGCCCAAAAGTGTCCATGATAAGTAGCGAAAATACCCAACTACATAATGAAAGTCATACCTTCGGGGTTGGAAGGCCCACCTTCAAACATAAGATCATAACAGATGGGTGAGGAAGCATAATGGTTGGCTCAGGTGGCAAAGATGATGGCACATCAAGCTATCTGGTGGTTGCAAGGGGCTACTGGTTGTCGGTTGAGGACCATCTAGGAGAAAAAAAATCTCCTATGGGTGTCACCCACAGGGGGTGGGTAACATTTGGCTCCAATTGGGACATGACCTCTCAATAGAGTGCACAAACATACTCGAACAAGGAGGTAATGAGAACAACAACAATCTCTTGAGACCACAGACCCATTACCTACACATTAAAGACTAAGCACACGGGGAAACATGTTTTTATGGTGTCTTATGATCACCCATGCTTATGTTAGGCCATAAAAATCAACAGGAAGTAAACTTTATTCTAAATGCAATTTTAATCTAAATGCATCTAATCTAGAATGATAAAAGAATATGATGTTAGTTCTGATGTGAAAATAATCATGCAATGCATCCTACTCAAGCATGCATACAATACATCGTCAAGTGTCAAGGAAAGGGGCGATACAACTTAATTTGACCAGTTGTGGCCAAAGTTTGACATCAAGTTTAGCAATGTAATAATAATCGTCACCAACCTTCCCATGAATCTTGATGGGAATGGGATTTTTATCAACCAACACAACATCCCCGACTTTGAACTCCTTTTTAGGCCTCCATTTCTTATTTTGCTTTTGATTGGGCCTTTTAAGGATACAAACCTCTTGAGAAGGAAGGATAGGGGATGGTTTCTCAGCGTCAGGGATCTTGTAATACGGAATTGGGCCTAGTTTTACAACATGATTTGGATATAAAGGTTCTTTATAGAGAATGAAGGGGGTTCCTTTGGGATTGTGGGATTGTAACATAAGATAGATCCATTTGAAGTTGACCAGCCACAGTAGCACCCCATTTCCTAGACAATAGCATGCCCCACACATCAGATATGTCTATGACCACAACATCCATGAGCAATGATATGTTCGGGTTCATAGCTAATTACACCTTGAGATCCTTTATGAGGCCTTCTACTTCAATGGGCTTGGAGTTGAAACCACATACACTTTTGTACGTCCAGGTGATGCTAAGATTTAGTTGCTTCATGACTTCTAATGGCATGATATTTGTGAAGCCCCTAGAATCCAACATACAATTGTGCAAGAGTAGGTCATTAATGGCTAAGGTGAGTAAGAATGGCTCATTTCCGAGGTTAGTGTTAGAGAGGTGTATATTTTGCAATGTGGTGGGTTTATCCTCTTCTTCAAACGCTAAAGCTTTCTTCGCTTGCCATTGTTGGCGTGGGAGTTTCACTATCTCCTTTAAGGGAACCTGCATAGTCATCTTTCCTATGGCAATGCCTACATCAACATCAAGCTCAACCTCCTTGCCTTTAGTTTTATGCTTGGATTCCCCTTTTGGAGGAGGATCCTTTTTGGGGTTATCTTTCTTGGGAGGATCCTTCTTTGGAGGTTCCTTAGGAGGAGATTCTTTCTTGTTAGGTTCTTTTGAGCTTGAGGGGGTGTCTTTATTGTTTTTACGTGAATATTGGACCCCTTTAAATCTCCCACTATCATCGGCATTGAGGATTGGCTCATCCTTTTCTTCTTTAAGGGTTACTTCACTAATCGAAGGATGATTCTTCTTTCAGTTTTATCATACACATATATGCACTCAAAACATTAGAAATTGCTTTACTTGATACAACTGCTATGGTACACCTTTGTAACAAACATGTGCAACTACCACCTAAGTAGATTGCAGCGGTATTGTCTTTACTTATTAGTTCAATGTTGATGTGTGAATGGATGGGAAAAATAAAAAATCCTTATGTCAATAGGTTAACAAATTCAACATTCCTTTGTGCATGTAAATAGAAATAATAAATGGCCACCATATGTACCATATTATGTCAAATAATTTTTTTGCCAAGTGATTGTAACTTCAAGCATATTTTAGGTCATTCTGTAATAAATGGCTAGCATACTATGAAAGGAAACATAAATAAATGTAATATAAGGGTAAGAAAGTTCAAAGCTACTAACATAACAATAAAAAAAAGCACATGGTTCAATGGATTATAAAAAGACTTTAATGGTGAAATTTTACTCACTTCTCTATAGGTTAGTTGTGAAGGTGGATCATGATGAGGATCAATTAGAGCAATTTGATCTCCATATTTCTGTACTGTAGTTCTCCATATATCAGGAAGGGCCTTCCATTCATTCATCGTACAGCCAGGCATGCCATTGTGCTCAAACGCTATATTTTCAAGTAGTGGGGCATACCTTCTTATCTTCATTGTTGCATTTGTGGGCTGCCCAAAAGTCTCTAATATTAGTGTCACAACTACAAAATAATATATGATGATCCCATTATGCTCTCCTAAAATATAAAATCACATAAATAAAAGCATAGATAACCTAGAAATGTATAAACCATATATGATTTACATTCTTGGTCATTGCAATACATAAAACTTTCCAAAGACAAAAATTGCTCACAAATTGCAAGGTAGCCAGATCCTCATAAATTATAACCAAGAATAATATAATGAAGAAAAAATGGTATTTAACAAAATATTAATATAAACAATACACAAGAATAATTGAAAAATCATATGTTCAAACCACCATAGAACTTGGAAGAATTAGAAAAATGTAAAACTACAAATAAAATAATATACACATTGACTAGTGAACTAGACAAAAGAGAAATGTTTTCATGTTACTACTCAAAGATTAAGTTATTATAATTAGAATATATTGATATTAAAGCCTTACATCCTCATTAGAAAAAAATATTTTAGAG